>JAODAL010024013.1:0-61481 GCA_025379985.1 Phyllomedusa bahiana | reverse complement strand
AAAACAGTCAAGGTGTAATGGGAAAAATTGAACACCTATCTGAAATTATACTGAAAAAATAAAAGTGGAGTTTTGCAGCAAACAAAGAGACCTCATTTACTAAAAATGAGTTTACCCAAATATAAGTTCAGACTCCCCAAATATCCAGGAAATACTTCAATAGCAAACAGTTAATAATAAAGATATTCCAAAACCCCAATATCTAAAACTAAGTCTTGGTGAACTTTATCCAATGTTCTTTATATATAGAGCTTGTCTGTGTTCGCCCGCGGGGGCCCCCCCCCCGCTCCCCTCGCCGTGACTTACACCGGGTAAAATGCTGCTTTAAAAAATTCTCTAGCTAACTACATAAAATTTCTTAAAATCTCTAAAAATAACTAAATTGAGGATCACAGCTAATAGCAGAGGTTTCTCTGTGCAGAAATAACTAATTTCGCTGAGCTGTGTGGCCACAGGCAGAGCGCACGTCCTTTCCCTATGAGACGCTGAGAGACACTGAGGCTGAAACGGGAAACGCGTTCTATGTAAAACGAGGTCGGGTGATTTTTCCAGCCAATCGCAACCATACACATCCCAGTCATGACGTCGCAAAACACATCTCATCCTGCTTTTATTCTATAATCTAAATTTGCTGGCCGCCAAAATTACGGGAAGCGCCGAAAAAGCCGCGATCTTAATAGATGAGCTCAGATTTAACCTTAATTATCGCATGATCTGGAAAATTCGATCACCATAAAAACCTTGCCGATTTCAACTTTGTCGATAAAAATCGCTCAACACTATTGGTAAGTACAGACTTTCTTTCTCTGATGATATGTGCCTGTGCTGCTGTGGGGTTTGGGGTCTGCATGTGTTGGGAAGTGAAATTTGGGCAGTTTGTATTATAAACATCACCTCTGTTTCATATACACCATGATATGGCTGCATATAAACCCCCGCAGCAATTTGATACATTTTAACCTGCATTTTATGATTTGTCATCTTATAGACATCTAATATGGGGCCAAAAAAATTGGGGTAACTTCAAACCGTTCATACCCCAGTTTTTGAATTTTTGATTCCCATTTTAGATTATATACATCACTTCAATGGTTCACTGAAGAGACTGTGGTGGGTCGAAATATGTTGGACATTGTATATTACCCACGTAAGGGTAAGACTTGAGTCTATAGGGTAAGTCTCCATACCGGTGAGGGGTCGCCCTTGTCGGGGCGAGTGCTCTAACAATCTACACTGGTGTGGAGACCCCCAGTGACTCGTCAGAGTTAGTAGTTATTTATGCGCCATTTTTCATTGGCACTTATGTGTGTTTTTGATTTATGTATTTAATGCTCAGCCGCATATTATTTTAAATTGTGAAGTAAAAGTTACATTTTATATTGCACACAATTATCATACGCACTTCATTTCTTGGTTTTTTTGTCCATGTGCGATGGAGTAATTACCTAATGCTCAACAAATTATTAGGGATAAGTTCCTTTTTTCTATACATTTTGTCATGACACATCCATAAATGTGTCTAATCGTCCGAATCTGGCGCGACACGCTCCCATAGAATTAGCACATACAAAAATTTCGGGTCTGGCCCAGCATGTGACTGATTTTGGTGTAGGACAGTTCATACATCTGTTGGACAGGGCTGCAACAGATTTTTTGACTCAAAGCACGCCAGAAAAATGTCTCAGTCCCGTTCATACATGTCGCACTTTGTTTTTATGGAGTTCACTGTTCCATATAAATAACATGTTATCTGTATTCTGCAGGTTGGTATGATTTTGGTGATGCCAGATATGTCGAGTTTTCGTAATTCAGTTTTTTTAACGATACACTGCAGTGCCATATTCATCGATCAATACCTTTTCTTCCACCTATGGACCTGAGCAAGGTTTGTTTTTGCTTAACCGAAGTGTAGTTTTTATTGGTAACATATTGGAATATGTGCAACTTTTTGATCACTTTTTGTTCTAATGTTTTGGGATGTGAAGTGACCAAAAAAATGCAGTTTTGACCTTTTGGAATTTTTGACTGTATTCCCGCTACATAGAACCTTACTGGTACCAGTACGTATCAGTAAGGGGTTAAAAAAAAAAAACTGCCTGCATTTTTTTTATTGCTTGAAATTTGAATGTAGTTTAAAATAGTAAAGTTCCAAACCAGTGCCTTAGTGGTTATATAGGTGGAGACGCTCTCTATTTCTGATCATTTTTTTGTTAACTATGTTGAGCTAGAAGTTGGATATGTTGCAGTTGTGATTCTTTGGAAGTTGCATCTGACTTTTTCTTTAGCCTGTTTTGGTGCTAACCCTGCATATTGTTCAGTAGGTGGATAAACTGGTTGCATACATCTGTTCTCGGCAAACTTCAATTACGGTAGACTCCTTGCTTGTTGCATTAATCTTGAAACATTTATTAAATGTGAAGCATAGTCCAACATTCTAGGACACATTATGCAATAAGTATCATAGTTAAAAAAGGTAGAGTGGTATACTTAGATACAGCGTGCAGTTCCTGAAGCAGGATAGCTGGGAGACGCCAAGCATAGAGTGAGCCGCACACTCGTGTTGCGAAATTTCGAAGGCACCGCCTTCTTTCTCAAGCATGCGTAGTGTGATCTTATACCTGTTTAAATACCACTTTAGTATTAAAAACATAGGATAAAACCAAAACAATAACCGAAGCAGTTATAGAAACACTTTTAAGCTATACATCTCATTTAATCCTTTTGGGGACGGGGATTGCATTTTGCTAATCCAGAAGAACTCTCTCTGTAACAAATGAGTTTTAACACTTTCTGAATCGCAACCTTCCACATGTTCTAGTACACACCAGCGGAGTTCACTTACTCCATGGTTGGTTTCAAAAAAATGTCGTGCCAGTGTTGTTGCTCCTAATTTATTTTCACCCTCTTTATACATGTTATTTTTAAATAAGCGAATGGCAGACCTGTGCTCATTTAACCGTATTTTAATAGCTCTTTTAGTTTCACCTATATATACAAGTCCACATGGTCATTTAATGAGGTAAATAACCTGTGCGGTGTTACAAGTAAAAAAACCTTTTATCTTAATATCAGTACCATGTAATGGATGTTTAATATTAGACCCTATTATTATTATTATTATTATTATTATTATTATTATTATTATTATTATTATCATTTATTTTGGAGCGCCCTTGATTCCAGGGTGCTGTACAATGTTACATAAATAACATTGGTCAAACAATTACAAAGTGACAATAAGTGACTAACAACTGGTACAGAGGGAGAGAGGTTCCTGCCCGCGAGGGCTTACAATCTACAGGGAAGGGGTGAAGAGACAGAAAGTGGGGGGGCAGAAATGTATGTGGGGCGGAGCAGTGCAACATGGTTAATGTTGGTTATAGGCAATCCTGAAGAGGTAGGTTTTCAGGTTATGTTTGAAGCCGGTGAGAGAGGGGGAGAGTCTGAGGTGTTGGGGCAGTGAGTTCCAAAGTGTGGGGGAAGCACGAGAGAAGTCTTGGAGACGGTTATGTGAGGAGGTGATAAGAGGAGAGCAGAGGAGAAGGTCCTGTGAGGAGCGGAGGTTGCGTGAGGGGAGGTATTTAGAGGTTAAGACAGAGATATATGAAGGGGAGAGGTTATGGAGAGCCTTGTAGGTCAAAGTTGCTAGCTTGAACTGAACCCTTTAATAATAGAGGAACAGTTCAGACATCCAAGACACGGAACAGGGCCTTTCTTTTCTGTTTTCAAGAACATTTGTCTAGTACTGTATGTTTTAATATCAGATGATACTAATTGATCTCCTAAAGTGCGTCCTTTTTTAAATACAAACAACAAGAGATCCTTAAACAGTGATCCAAACTTCGGATCACTGCCTAGTATCCCCCAATGCTTGGAAACAGTCTTTCTTATCATCTCAGAATGTATATCATATGTAGACAAAAACATGACCCTATCCTGTTTAAGTTTAGACTTAGAGGATAACAATTCTTCGCTTTTCAATTTTGATACTTCATTGGCAGTTCTTATAATTTCACCATAATTGTAACCTCTCTTAGTGAATTTTTCAACAATTTTCTGTTTACTAATCTCCCATCTTCCTTCATCAGAACATATTTGTCTAGCCCTGATGAGTTCACCTTTCAAAATCCCTTTAAAAATTGTAGGATTGTGGAAACTTTGACGATGTAGAAGATTGTTACGGTCAATCCTCTTAGCAAACAGACAAGTTTCCAACTTGTTTCCATTTTTTGCAACCAATACATCTAAGTACTCAATACTATCTTGTTCTTTTTGAATAGTGAATTTAATAAGATGATGTAAATTGTTGATGAATAGTATAAATTCCTCTAATTCTAATTCAGTACCTCGCAATATAAAGAAGACGTCCAGATAACGACGCCAGAAAATAATGTTGTTTTGATATTTAGATTTAAAAATATGTTGTTTTTCTAACATGGCGACAAACAAATTTGTGTATCCTGGAGTTACAGGAGACCCCATCGAGGTCCCCTGCAGCTGCAGGAAAAAATCATTCCTAAATCTAAAAAAGGATTAAAAGAGATATACAGCTTAAAAGTGTTTCTATAACTGCTTTGGTTATTGTTTTGGTTTTATCCTATGTTTTTAATACTAAAGTGGTATTTAAACAGGTGTAAGATCACACTACACATGCTTGAGAAAGAAGGCGATGCCTTCAAAACGTCGCAACACGAGTGTGCGGCTCACTCTATGCTTGGCGTCTCCCAGCTATCCTGCTTCAGGAACTGATTGATTCAAAGAAGCTGCACGCTGTATCTAAGAATAAGTATACCACTCTACCTTTTTTAACTATGATACTTATTGCACAATGTGTCCTAGAATGTTGGACTATGCTTCGCGTTTAATAAATGTTTCAAGATTAATGCAACAAGCAAAGAGTCTACCGTAATTGAAGTTTGCATATATATTAGAGCTGAGAAGGCAGCTCATACGGAGATTGGTTTAAGTGGTATTTACAAAGAGTTGACATATGGTTTGAAAGATACATCTGTTCTCTACTAAGGATGAGCGATATTATCGACAAAAGTTGAAATCGGCACAATTTTTAGGCTGATCGGAAATTTCCGATCACCCCGATATTTTAGTGACAATCTTACAGATAATCTATTTCTATCGCACCATTTTCAGTGTTTCCTGTCATTTTGGCTGCCAGCCAATCAGCTCTCAGGATATAGGGGGTTGAGGAGGATGTACATCGTCACCACTTTGTGGTGTATGGATCTCATTGGCTGCAAAAATCACGTGACCTTGTTTTATCTATGCAACTGCATTTACTGTTTGAGCTCATACTCTGTCTATCACATTTCACAGCAGGATGTGTCTGTCTGCGTTTAAACCAATAGTTTTTTCTAACAGCTATTGATAGTCACTTCTAATACAAGAAACCATCCACCTACAGCTTAGAATAGAGTTAGATTAGAGAATTGCACTTCTTATTTAGTTAGAGAAAGTTTTAAGGGATATCTACGGGTTTGTGTGTAGCCACAGCGGCTGGGGTAGGAAGGGCGGGCAGCAGGGAGAGGCTTTTGAAACGAAGGGAGTTATTTTGCAGCTCAGTGTGTTCTGTGATCTTCAATTGTAAAAGAATTGTTTTCTACCACTTTTTTGGCCAGCAGACCTCTGCTAGCAGTTGAAATTGGTCCCTGTGTTTTCAGTTCTATTGGCAATCACGGGCGTGTCAGTGTTCCCAAAAACCGCTTAACTTGTCCCTATAACTTTTAAGTAAGTTTTATTTGAAGTCCGTGCGTCTCAGTTTGGCGCAAAGAGTCCAGTTGTACGAATGTTGTGTTTTTAAAAATTTCCTAGTAAATTACGCTTGTAGTCCCGGGTGCGAAGGCTGCCATAATTAAAACAAATAAAAATTTAAAATACTCTTATTCCAGTCCGTGCGTCTGTTGGCACAAAGAGATCGTTTTTATGCATATTGTGTTATACATATTTCCTAGTAAAATTACACCTGTAGTTAGTGGTGGAAGGCTGCCATATTAGCCATATAATTTTATACATGGGTGGAGAGACATCCAATCTTTGGGTGAGAGGCCCTTCTTGAACGGGGCACTGCTGCAAACATTCCAAAACCAACTCGTTAGTGGCGGAATTGCACGGTACCCCCCATAGAATTCCCTTGCCGCAAAAGGGTTCATAAGGCGTCTCGGCAGACGAAGCATGGCCAGGCTCTTCAAGCATGCGGAAAATCTGCAGGAATGTCGCTAGATCACTGTGACCGGATTCACCTTGGTTCCCAGAGTGGTTTTCGCCAGGCCCCCGGGTATTTCTAGAGAGGAGACAGATCACAAATGCCGGCAGCAGAATCGTGCGCCGGGACGAGAACAGGAGCGTGGTGAGGTAAGTGGCTGTCAGGGCTGCGGCACCGGCCACAGCTGAGGACGCTGCAGAGGAGCGGGTGTGCCTGCAATCCAACACGGGGGTCGCAGGGACACCCGTAACAGTCAAATCTGTGAATCTCAGTAACAAACAGCATCGCCAATCTGTTCTTCAGTGGTTAATGCAACCTGTATCCAACAGTCTTATCTCCTCGTCCTCCCAGTCATGGCCACAAATTTCATCATCATCATCGTCAGCATCCGTCCAACATGAAGCGAAGGCAGCCCAAATGTCCACTCATGTACCCACCACATTGGATAATCCATTTTCTGAAGACCTCTTTGATGACAAAATGCGGTTGGGGTCAGAAGGCATTTTCAAAGATCAAGAGGCCAAAGAGGATGATTTTGTCTGCTCTGACGCCCAATCGCTGATGCCATCAGAGGAGGGAAGGAAGCCGGTCAATCGGCAAAAATCCCAGGCGGTCCCGGGAACACCTTGCAGTGCCTGTTGCTTGTAGCCCGCAGCCCAGGGTGCGAATGTCAGGATGAGGAAGTCCCCCTTTGTGATAAATAAGACATTGCGAATCCAATGAGGTTTTTCAGCAGAATTTGCTTGCGAGTGCTTCATCACTAGATGAGGAGGAAGACGATGGGGTAGTGTCAGTACGGGTCCCGCCTCAAAAAAGGGAGACGGAGGTCGCACAAGTCCGCTGAGATTATTCCGCCAGCCACGATCACGGAAAACCGTCCTCGCTTTTCGCCGTCAAAAGGTCCAGGACCTTAAACCGGCCTTTTTTCGAGCAAGCCTCTGATTCCCCCAGGATATCAAATGCCCGCCTTTGCGAAAAGCATCAGTAGGGGGGAAAATTTTTAGGTGTTAACACCACCAACATGTCTATCACATCCAGCGAAACTTTGCAAAAAAATGCCCACCGATCCCGGGCTTCCAAACATGTCACACCCCTGTCTCTGCCCCTCCCCCCGCAACTTCCAAGACCAAGACCCCTCGGCCCAGTTCTCAGAGTCAGTAAAGGGATCAGCCCCTCCGCTTAGCCTCACCATCGCCCAAGTACCCCCAGAAAACCCCCAGAGACCCTCCACCCCTTCCATTCAACATTTTGACGACCCTGCCACCGACAGCCCCATCAGCAGCCGCCTGTCTCCCGGGGTTTGGGGGGAAAAAGAAACATTTTTAACCCCAAACCACCCCAAAGCCAAAACCTGAATGCGGCATTCCCGGCTTTTGGCCTTGGAAATGTTGCCTTTCCATCGGTGGAAACAATGGGTCTGCCGTCTTCCCCTTCCCTCCCCCCAAAAAAACCAACCAAGCAGGCTTTTTTTCCGAAAAGCGTCCCTGCCCTGGCTAGCCACGTGTCATCTAAATTAAGCGGTTGTCTGATCTGTGCCCGGGCAAAGCCCCTCTCACCATCGATACATGGACTAGAAAGCACGGAAAGGGCCACTATAATCTGTCAGTCACTGGGTGAGCGGGGTGGATGTCTCGGTGGTAACGGGGCTCCAGGGGAACGCTCTCCCGGGGTGGGCAGGGTTCTTTCCCCCGGTCCAACCCCACGTGCCCAAAAAACCAAAACCGGTTGAAATTAATCTTCTTGGGACCCAAAAAAACGGTCAGAAGCTTGGACGGTCTTGGCCCTTTTTTTGGAGAGAGCGTGGTGGGTACAAAAACCCTTTTTCCAGGCGGGGGTTCTAAAGGGGAAAACTCTGGACCCTTCGATAAACACCCTTTTTGGGCGAGGCCTGTCGCCCAAAATTTTTGGGACCCGGGTTCTGCCGGGGTGAGGGGGTTAGCCTCACACTTTTCCCCCGGGACCCTGCCTCCCCCCCTTTTCCCCAGCTTCGCCCCTTAAAGCCCTTTTGACTGAACAGGGGAAAACATTTCCCCAAAAAAGGAATTTTAAAAATTAATTTGGAAAGGGAATTTTAAAAAAAAAAAAGAAAAAGGGGGGGGGAAAAAAAAAGGGGTTTTTTTGGGGTTTTTTTTTTTTTTTTTGGTTTTTGGGTGGGGTTTTTTTTATTTTTAAAGGGGGGAGTTATGGAAATTGGTAAAATTTGGGTTTTGGAAAAAAAGGGGGGGGGGGAGGGGGAGTTTTTTGGAAGGTTTAAATTTTTGGAAAAGGGGGGGGATGAGGGGGAAAAATTTTTGGGGAAAAATTTTTTATGCCCTCACCCCCAAGGGTTTTGGTCACCCCCAACTTCCTTTGGGCTTAAAACCCATTTGCCCCCATGATCCCGTTTAAGGAAACCCGAACCCAAAAAAGGGGGACCCAGTCCCCGTCCCAATGAAAATTGCACTTTCTTCCCCCCCCAAAAAAGGGAAAAACGGGGGGTTTACCGTGTAACGAAAGGGCCTTTTTGCGGGCCCGTTTGCAATTATCCAACCCAAAAAGGGGCCCTAAAACCAAACCGGGCCCAGGGGGGCTTTTTTTTTTTTACCCCCCCCCAAAAATTCCGGGGCCCAAAAAAAAAAACCCCCAAAAAAGGGTCTTGGCAAAAATTTTTCCAACACCATTTTTTGGATTACCGGGGAAACCCAAGCCTGCCCCCAAAAAAAGTCCCCCCCTAGGGCCCTCCTTTTTAAAAATTTTCGCCCCTACCGGAAATTTGGGGCCCCTTGCCAGGGGGGAATTATTGCCCCACAAACTTACAGAAAGGGGCCTTAAAAAAAAAGGCCCTTTCCCCAATTTTATATTTATTTCCCCCAAAAAAATTTTTTGGGGGGGAAAAGGGGAAGGAGAGGTATTTAAATTTAAATGGGGAAAATTGGGGTTGGAAAAAAAGGGGGGAAATTTTTTGGGAAGAGGCTTTGGAAAATCAGCCCAATCTTCACATGATGCTTGGTTTCCCCCATTTCCTCCAACATGATCCTCGTGTTAAGGCCATCAAACTGAACAACAGTTACTGGGTGGCCACCCTACTCGATCCCCGTTACAAAGTGAAACTCTGCACTTTCCTTCCACCCACCCAAATAAAGAGTAAAATGCAGGAATTGGTGACCGTGCTCCAACTGCAACTGGAGACATCTGTTGCGTCTGCTTCACGTTCGTCAAATGTCATGCTGGGACAACGTCAAAAACGTGATAGCAGTAGAGTGCCAAGTAGCCGCAGCAGGCCTCTGGCAATCCTTATTTACCACCTCACCAACGCATGTAACGCAGGGCACAAATACAACACACAGAGACCGGCTTCAGATCATGGTGCACGACTATCTGCGTCTCAACACCGATGTTTTTGGATATGTTCCGGACCCAATTGACTTCTGGCTATCCAAAATGGATGAATGGCCCAAGCTCACTCGCCATGCCATAGAGGTGTTGTCCTGCCCAGTAGCCAGCGTCATATCTGGGGGGACCTTCAGCACAGTAGGGGAGTCATTACAGACTACAGACAAACATTACAGACAAACATTACAGACAAACGCATCCGGCTTTCCACCAATAATGTGGATCGTTTGACTTTCATCAAGATTAATCAGGCGTGGGTCTCTGATGATGTTGTAGCCCCAATTGCCGAGGTCACCGATTAGTTGCCAGTCTACTTAACATTCCTCTTCAAACAGAAATGGTTCTCTTGAAAAAGAATTTTTTAAATGATCATTTCTTACTGCAATTTTTATTCTCAGTTCCCAAAAGGTCATTTTGCTGGTTTTGCGGTGAGGAGACTGTAAAAAAAATGCAATTGTGGGGCGTGGCCTGCCATGATAGAGGACAGACACTGCTAGTGAGAGCTCCAGCCGGGCCGTTCAAAACCAAGGTGCCTATATCTTATTATGGGTCCTAAACGCCAGAAAATACACCTAAGAAGGTCTATGAATGCCCCAGCAGCAGAGATCTCTATCTCCAACTTCTTTTCCCTTCTGGAGGATCTGCAGTCAGCTCAAAGGAGCAAGCTCCCCAGAACGGGTACCATCTTACCCAGGGCCCCAGCCCGATTCCTGCAGTCAGAGCACAGAAACCCGCAGGTCTCACAGCCTCTCCCCAAAAGAGTAGGCAGAAAAGAGGGAGAAGGATGTGCAGCAGACAGCAGATACCTCTCCTGAGCCCCTGACACCACTGGCATGCAGCAGAGAGGAGATAGTGTACTGAGTGCAGAAAGATCTCCACAGGAAGAGACACCATTACAGCAGCACAAGGTACAGACAGGCAGGCTGTCTAAAAACTTCATCCTCTGATAGAGTAAGAGATGCCTGAGAAAAGCAGCAGGGGAGATGGGGAAAACTGGGAGCAGTGCTGCAGACCAAGGAGACTGTTTTACAAGAAAAAAGCAGTAAAGGTGACATACAAAATGCTACATTAATCACCCCCCCTGCCATGCTGCACTCCCTAAGACCTTCACCAAGCCTTCACCAGCATCATTTAGGGGATCTGTAATGGACCCTTTGTTAGAGTCTGTTCCCACCCCAAATCCCTTGTCTATACAACTATCAAGGCATTAACCCCTGAACTGCCGATGGCTGACACGTACTGGCTAAACCAGGATTCCCACCTGAATCTGCATAATCCCAAGGGATAACCCTGCTGATAAGTTTATTCCTAACTATGAAGGAAATTCTGAATCTGCTTCCCCTAACATATCCAGGGACAAAGCTTTGTCGCATTAAGAGATCACCCTGAATTGCAGGCGCTGTTCTTCTTGTTACCAACAAAGAGTGATCTGTCAGCACTGGACATGACTTAAAAGTGCCTGGAAGCAGGATTTCAAAAGGGTTCAGTCTGATGTCTCAGCCTTGCGGGATAAAGTTCACAACCTTGAATCATTCCAAAAGTCCGGGCAGCGTACCATCACTGATCTGCAATCCTCTATTGCAAACCAACAAGCAACCCCAAAAACAGCTTACTTTATCACTTAAACCAGGGGTCCTCAAATTTACGGCCCGCGGGCCGCAGCCCGCCACTGCCACCTGCGGCACCGGTGGTGGCAGCGGCAGAGCCGCAGTCCTCTGGAGTTGCTGTGCGCTCTATAAGCTGGCCCCTGCTGTCGCATTTGCCTCACATCACTTGTCACCGGCCACAGCACCTCCCAATGGGGAGGTCCCGTGGGCGGTGCAGGTAATATGAAAACCACTGCGAGCCAGGCGACAGCAGGGCCAGCTTCGGGGGGCGGGACACTCTGCAGCGCAAGGGAGGGCCTGAGGGCACACTTACAATATATGGGGGGGTGCCTGTGAGTGGAAAGAGGCGGACACTGTGCAAATGTATACCCCAGAATGTCCGCCCTCTGCCCTCACAGACACCTCCCAATATTGTAAGTGTCCGCCCTCAGGCAAGCCCCTCCGCTGAAGAGTGTCCCCCACCCACAGAAAGTCCCCCACCCACAGTCGTCCCCGCCGATGCCGATCGTTAGGGTCCTAAGTCAATACCGAAGGTACCGACTTAGGACCTTAGCGATCGGTGATTTGGCAGCGGCGCCGGGACTAACTGTATGTGCATCCGCCAGACGCACATACAGATGCTTCTGCGGAGAGCAGGGGCTCTCCGCTCTACAGAGTACTCTGGTGAGGTGCAGGAAGGAGGCGCCTCACCAGAGTCCACTGCACGGGCGGCGTCAGCGTCATCATGCTGCGGCACGGCCTGGTGATTTTCAAGCCGCCCGAAGAAGAAGCCCGGGAGCAGCTACAGCGGCGAGGAGCCAGGTAAGTGAGTGATGCACTTTTTTTTTTTTTTTAATTATCTCTACGCCTGCTTGGGGCCTAATTCTACCTATGTCTGCTGGGGGCCGAAATGTACCTATACCTGCTGGGGGCCTAATTCTACCTACGTCTGCTGGGGGGGCCTAATTCTACCTACGTCTGCTGGGGGGCCTAATTCTACCTACCTCTGCTGGGGGGCCTAATTCTACCTACACCTGCTGGGGGCCCTAAATCTACCTACAGACCTGCTGGGGGGCCTAATTCTACATACAGACCTGCTGGGGGCCCTAATCTACCTACAGACCTGCTGGGGGGCCCTAAAATATACCTACAGACCTGCTGGGGGCCCTAATTCTACCACAGACCTGCTGGGGGCCTAAATTACCTACAGACCTGCTGGGGGCCCTATATCTACCCAAAGACCTGTGGGGCCCTAATTCTACCTACAGACCTGTGGGGCCCTAAATCTACCTACAGACCTGCTGGGGGGCCCCAATTCTACCTACAAACCTGCTGGTGGGCCTAATTCTACCTACAGATGCTGGGGGCCCTAAAAACTACCTACAGACCTGCTGATGGGGCCCTAAATCTACCTACATACCTGCTGGGGGCCCTAAAATCTACCTACATACCTGCTGGGGGCCCCAAATCACCTACTACCTGCTGGGGGCCCTAAATCTACCTACAGACCTGCTGGGGGCCCTAAATCTACCCACAGACCTGCTGGGGCCCTAAATCTACCACATACCTGCTGGGCCCTAAATCACCTACATACCGCTGGGGCCCTAATCTACCTACAGACCTGCTGGGGGCCCTAAATCTACCTACATACATGCGGGGGGCCCAAAATGTACCTACAGACCTGATGGGGGCCCTAAATATACCTACAGACCTGTGGGGGACCTAAATCTACATAATACCATGCTGGGGGCCCTATAACTACACTCAGATCATTGCATGGGGGCCCGAATTCTACCTACAGACCTAAAGGGGGGCCCTTAAATTCTAACCTTACATACCTTTGCTGGGGGGCCCTAAATTACTTCAGATCCTGCTGGGGGGACCTATTTCTCCTAAAGCCATGATGGGGGCCCTATTCTACCTACAGACCTGCTGGGGACCTAAATTCACCTTGTCTGCTGGGGGGACCTATAATTCAATAATATATTGGGTATCACTTGTAATTGTATCGACCCACAAGTAAAACTTTTTTTTAAATAATCTATATTCCGGCCATACCGACTGGTCTGAGGGACGTGAACTGGCCCCCGGTCTTAATAAGTTTGTAGGACCCCTGCTCTAGACGATTAGAAATTAGGCAATAGAAGGAACAATGTAAGAGTGAAGAGGACTTCTCACAGAACAGTAAAAGACTCAAAGCCTTAGGGAGAAAATCATATTAAAAAGGTGTTCAATTCTATCACTTGGAATATGTGAGGATTCACATATCGACATAGATAGGGCACTACGAGCAGCTTGCGCCTCAAAGTCAAGACCCAGCCAGACCACGTGATGTGATTTTGCCGTATTCCACTATTTATCCGGTAAATAGAAGAAATTATGAAAAACTCGATCCATCACCTGCTTCTTTTTTGAAGGAGCCAAGATCTCGCTATTTCCTGTCATATATTTACGGACTCTTACAACTAAGAGTCTGCAACCAGTCCACTGACTACCGGTCTTACAGGAAACATAATTACAATACCGTTGGGGTTTCCCAATTTGCCCAGGTATTTTCCGCATAGATGCTGGGGGACTGTCTCCTTCATATCAGCAGCGGACTTACACCAAATTTCCACTTTCTGACTTCTAATGACTACCTACCTGTGACCTTGCCAGACTGGGACACTCACTTTACAGCCTAAAATCTAAACAAGCAGTGCAGATAAGCCTATATCCCCAAAGAGGTAAGTCATTGATCTCTGCTGCTACCAAAAGAAACAAATAGAGCATCACTTACACGCTCAAGACTGTTAGCCCAGTGAAGAGTGGATGCCACAGTTAGAAGAGGATTGAATTACAATAAGCTCGTGAGAGTGTTTTAACTAAGTATGTTTTATATATTGCTTTTTCATAGGTGTCATATCACATAAACTAATTGAAGGACCTACAAATTATTTCTGTAATGTTTGTTCACTGTGTAGGTCATCACACTTGAGTTAACAGTTATAGATTGAATTAGAAATGGTCCCATGGAGTTTGAAGTCTGTATGCACTCCCTTAATGAAGTTTGAATTTTGATGTTTGAATTTTACTCTGTATACCAATGGTTCAGACAAACTTTTTTTTTTTATCTCCCTCTGGTAGACATTTCACCCCATAGGAATATGTTGTGATTCATGCTCGATTTTGCAGCAGCTATGATTGCTGCCACGGGTTGCTATTTTTCATTGCCTTACATTACTGATAGGCTTTTCTTTTGAGTTAAAAGTTCAGCTATGTTTCTATATGTTGTAATATTGTGCTGATTTTTATGCACGATTGCGGGGACATCTGGTGGTGACAACCATAACTAATTAACACTTTTTTTTCTAATGACTAGTCTACACATAGTATACCTTAATGTTAAGGGATTCAATCGTCCCGGAGAGAGACCCAAAATTCTTTACAACATGCCACAAGCAGAAAGGTTCACATATTATGTGTTCAGGAAAACACACCTTATTTCTGGGCATCTCTTCATCTTCTAAAAATAATATTACTTCCCTTCGTGTTGTCAGAGCAGTAAACTCTCTCACCCAAACAAAGGGTGGTGGCAATATTCATACATAAAAATCTCCCATGCAAAGTACTAGAGTCAAAACAGGACAGCAAAGGTTATGTCTTTGCCCGTTGTGATATGAGAAACAGCATCTATATTATTGAATACAATATAATGCACACTAAACAAGGGCAACGTTCAATCTTTACTTAGTAAGTTGATGGATGAATATAAATTAATTATGAACTTAGGTACAAAAATAATATTTGTGTGGAGGAATTCAATTTAGCCCTTGTACCTGAGGGTGAACACCTTCATCTGGACGTCAAGTACTATACATGGAACAAACTTAACGAAATAAAAAAATGATTATATAGATATGCCAGCTAATGGATACTTGAGAGTGCCACGTATAACATGAGGGATTATTCCTTATATTTCAAAAAAACATAGTTGTCTTAAGTGGTAGATTAGACTTAAGATTTGTACAGAATACCCAATTAGTATCTCTCCAAAAACTTCTAGTTGGTAATATTTTTGTTATCATGTACCATTGCTCCAGGCACGATTGGATACTCATACTTTCCTTAAGTAGCAGCATAAACTATTTACATGAGAAGCTTATTGTACTCAGCGTCTACTTAAGTGACCTGTGCTTTGCTAGGAAATTCCAAACACATTTAATAATTTCAAACATATACATGACACTGATCACTCTCAACAACAGATTGAAATGGTGTAGCTCTGCAAGTGGTGCGTGACTCGGAGTTTCTAATGCAAACCTGGGTCGAGGCCTCAAAAAAGAAGCAGCAAGCCAAACTGCTGAGGTCTTACTCAATCTGTATTGATGGAGTCAGTCATTAAAACCTCACACTTGCTGAACATGAACTGCTGTGTATTTTCACGCTGGTCAGACATGATTATTAAACAAGCTTCTTGACAAAAAATTCTGCTCGCTTTCCAAAAAGATATGCGCACTTTCTTATTATAATGTGGAGCAATCTAAGCATAGCTGAATGTTAGCAAGTGCGCTCCGTGAATAAGAGCCTCATTGATTATCTCCTCTTTTAAATAACCAAACTGGGTCATATTGTTAACACACATCCCAAAACAAGATTTTGGAACAATTCCATTCTTACTATCAGGGGCTGTACTTCTTCCCTTGGTGTAACCCACTACTTCAGATTATCTGGAGGGATTTTTGAAGAAATCTTCACTTGCCGAAGGTCTCTCCAGAAATAACTGTCTCAATTAGAGTCACCATTTTCACCAGGATGAATTACAAACAAGCCATTTCTTCACCTACCTGAAGGCAGTGTCCAGGCCTGTTGGGGCTATAATGCAATTTTTTTCAAAACTTTAGGATCTACTAGCGAACCATTGTTAGACTCCATTTAACTCAATTTCCAATCTCAACTTTACCGCACTTCCTTTTTTACATGCACCAATATCTCTGTAAATACCAAGCCAGTAAAGACCCAATGCTATGCCCTAGCTATAGAAATATATGTTTTTAATTAACGATTCTAAATTATTTGCTTAAAAATGATAGCACTGAGACTCAATTAAATTTTAGGGAACCAATACATTTTGATCAGGTGGGAGTTCGTCCATCAAGGGAGCTAGGGACAATACCCCCTAAAAACTTTTTTGGCTATAAATAAATCACGCTTCTCATCAAAAACACAATGCATGATCTATCCTGGATGCGGAGAATAGCGGTTTCAGAATGAGTAGGACTGGCGATTTTTGCAGTCTGCTCTGTCCTAAAACATTGGTGTGGGTCCAGTTATGATGACACAGTTTCACTTGACCTATATTCATGACCACCTGTGCCCAGTTATAGAATAAATGAGTACCACTTCCAGAACCGTTTCAGTATCCGCAATGGAAACAGGCAGGGATGTCAGCTTTCACCTATTCTATATGTCCGTATTATTGATATTGATGCCAGTTCCATCAGAGAGCGGAGATGTGAGAGGTTCCATACTAAAGGGTCAGCAATACAAATGGCTCTGCATTCGCAGATGACCTCCTTTTTTTACAGTGCACATCCGATTACATTCTCTCCCGGATTCTAATAGATTAATCTAAAGGTATTTGAGCCAACTTAGTAATTTCTAAGTAAAATTTTTCTAAAAGTATTGCATTAAAACATTACCTCACAGTTCGGTAGCTGGACTCAATAAAAAATAACTTCCTTTTAAGTGGAGCTAAGCAATCATTATTACTAGAGGATACAAATCCCGCTACATCAACTTCTTGTATCGACCTCATTGCTTACCTCTATTAACTTCTATAAAAGTGACTTAGCAGTTGGGATAAAAAGGATTTCTCTTTGGGTGGGGAGGGTTGTGAAATTCGTAAAGATGAATATATTACCAAGTCTTTTATACATTTTCAGACTATCCCACTTAAGCTTCCTAAGACCTTCTTCCTAGGGTATCATTAAACATCTTACGACAATTCATATGGGCTGGAAGAAGCCAAGAATTGACATAAAGTCATTTTGATTCAGATACAAAATAAGGGTGGGTTGGCTTTGACGGACATCAAATCATACTATGTAGCGGCGGCCGCCAACAGGTGATGGACTAGATCCTCCATAGACAACAAAATGTTGGGTTCAGATGGAAGAGGCAATAATCGGCTCCCCCATTATCTGCTCTCAATGGACACGTATACTTCTGTAGGAACTGGAATTAAAACCACAAAATATTATCCTCTAGTTGCCAGGAATCCACATCTTCTGTTCTCAGAGTGTATGGTTCCAAAATATAGCTATCTTCCAGACGGACCTCTTATACGATAAAAGGGAAAGTACAGCCCTATCAATATCTATTCCCTCCCTTGCCGATATCAAAAAGGACATCAAAAAGATCGCAAACTCTCAATTACATGATCACGACTTTCTGGACCACCACATCCCTTAAAGCTTATGAAAACACTAATACCTTTCGAGAAGAGAACAACCAACACGTGGTTACAGTATATGCAAATCAGACTATTTTTTACACTGTTAAGGAAAAAGAACATTAAATTTACTTAGGGTTTTAAACAGAATTTGATCACTAGGTGCTCTTAAGAACCTCATAACCCAATCTCATCTCTCAGATATATAACATGATAAATTACTATCCTTTACCACATACAAAACACAATATCTAAATCGATGGGAGACAGAACTTAAACGCTCAATTTATGATGACAAATTGGGTGACAGCAATGTATTTTAACACATAGGGCATCGGTATCTTGCCAGAATCCAAGGAAACAAATTTCAAAGTTCTGTCTAGATGGTATAGGGTACCAAATCCCTCTTAGATATTCTATTTACCTCACAGTATCTTCAATGTTGCTGGAGATGTGGGGGAAACACAGGGTATCATGACACATATCTGGTGGGGGGTGTATGGAGATCCAGTCTTTCTGGCCAGAGTGATTGGACATAATTAAATTTAGCACGGGAATAACCTTGCAGATGATCCCTCTGTGTCCTTCTTTTTATTTTCCCGCAAAGCACTATGCACTAAAGGGAAGTATCATGCTCTTTCTTTTTGTTGCAGCAAGGATTCTGAGATCCCAAAGTCTTTGGAGATCCACCATTAAATCCGTCGATTCAACTTCCTGGTTTTAGGGAGATTTTCCATCCTACAGAGAATGGAGGAACTCGAGAGATATTCTCACCTCCTCGACTAGCACAATAGGACAATGGAGGGATTGGGTTCCTTCACATATTCCCCTGAATACTCACCTCATATAAGAACCTTTTTGTATTTTTGGGAATCTTATTCCTTCTCTCTCCCTTCCTCTGACTAGTATATAGAAATGAAGTTGTTGGGCTGGGGTCCTATGCGGGATGTGCAGAATGGCAAGCACTTAGTTGTTTTTATTTTTCTGTTTTAATGTATGTTTGGATCTGATGATATGTTTCCAGTTCTGACTAATCTTATTGCTATCTGATAGACACTATCACATAATAGTAAATTTTTTATATAACTTTTTGCTTTTAGGTTACCAATCCAGGCATTGTGTTATTTATGTAGGTTATATTAAGCCATATAAAAAAGTTAATAGAAATTTCTATGTCTATCTCTACTAGATGTAGAATACAGAAAGGACTGTTGCATTATTCTATTTTCTATTGTACTGCTGATTGCTTTTATTAATAAATTACTTCTTTGGAATATGATAAAAATATGCAATGTACACGGTTTCATGAAAAAAACGTATTCCATTTACTCAACTTCTTCTTTAAAATTGTTCGCACTGTCAATGGTGTTTGGGGTCATGGTGCTGTGTGATACAGATAAATAATCAAGGTCCTTGTGGAACAGATTATGTGGCTTCTAATTGGCATTTCTCCATCACTATTTTAACAGTGCTGAGACAGTCAATTTTTATTATTTTTTGGGTCAATGTTGCTGTGTAATGCAGCACATTACTACAGGTCCTATTATAAAAATGTGGTTTCTATACAGAATTTGTGTCTTCAAACAATTGTCAACAGTGGTCACATGGGTGATGTCTGAAAATTTATGGGGCATGGTGCTGTCAAAAAACGAAGATAGGAGGGTCACTGTTAATGGTCACGTATTGCAAAATGACTTGTTTTTACAGATCTTTAACATAGCTAGCAATCCCTTGTTGTGATGACAACACATTTATATACAATTAAAAAAAGAGAGAAAACTAGATGTGGTGGGATTCCATCCATTTTAAATATGTGTTTTCTAGAATTAAACTACTAAAACAATTGCATGTACAAAATAGCTGATACTTATATTTCCTCTAAATTGTACAAGGGAGGTAAGGAAAACTTGAACAGATGTAGGTTATTCAGAGGACATGGTGCATGGAGCACATTCGCTTCCCCCATGAAAAGAGACAATTTCTCTCCTTAACGTGAGTAAAATGAGAAAAAGAATGCCAGAAATACCTAGGGTGAAACAGGAGCGTCAACACCAGCGATTGCACAAGTGAAGCTCAATTGGTCCGCACTCATACGGAGGGGTAAGCCTGCTCGTAGAGGCAGAAATTACTCAAGTGTACCCAGGTATTGAATAGTGTTACCGAGGAAGGCTGGTGTCTTAGCTCAAATCTTCCGCTTCCGCTTCTGCTTCAGAGGATTTTTCGTTGCTGGCTTCTTAAGGAATTTTTGCCGTGTTAATGGATGAACGGAAGACCGCTGGGCTCTCCACCACACCCACTGATTACTCAGGCACCTGCGGTAGCTGATCCCCGCTGTTAATAGATGACGGTTGCCTGCCCTTGCTCTCACCACACCCACTGTAAGTCCGGGCACCCTGCAGCTGAACTGCTTGTTCCGCAGTTTTACAGCTACCGTGCCTTGATCAGTATTTTCCCGCTTTTCCAAAAATTCCACTTGACAGTAGAATTGCAGGAATTTTCAGACAGCATCGTTGACCTACTGGGAATCTTTTTCTTGCGTCACATTCTAATGTCCACGGTGGAAACATGTCACCAGGTAGAATGGCAAGTAAGGCTATAGCAGCAGGCAGTATTGGAAAACGTGTTCTTTTTAATATAGTTTATTACTTATTTCGAAATTTACTGATGATGGTCCATATGTGCGGGTTTTTTGGGTCATGCTGCGTTACAGGATAGGATAGTCATATGTTCCATTTCACTAAATTACTGCTTCAAGACTGACTTTCTCCGGCACTTTTAATCTGTTGGTCATGCAGGTTTTCGGGTCATGCTGGGTCAAGGACAGGCATAGTCATTGTCCTCTTCAACTAAAGTGGTGGTTCATAGACTTCCTTTTTCCGAAACTTTTTAAATCTGTGGGTCAAGACAGGCTTAATGGTCATACTGCGTTCAGGGCAGGTATAGTCACTGTACAAGCTCAACTATAATTGGTGGTTCAAAGACTCCTTTTTCGGCACTTTTTAATCTCCACGTGAGTCATGCAGGTTTGCTGGGTCATGCTGTGGTACAGGACATGGTAGTCAATGTTCCAGTAACTAAATTAATTGGTTCAATATTACTGCCTTCTTGGCACTTTTTAATTTGTGGGTACATGCAGGTTTTTGGGTCATGCTGTCCCCCCCTTAGTACAGGAAAAGGAATAGTGAAAAAAATAGTCATGTGACTTTTTTTCTGTGACTCTTGTTGCCTATTGTATTGACTATGATGTAGCACGTGGGAAACACAGTCCAGACATGACTCCCGCCGGGTATGCACGGGGATGCACGTGATGCGAGGAGCTTGACTAGGCTAAAATAAAGACAATTGGGAAAAACGTTCGGTATACAACAGAGTCCCAGCAATGTCGTTGGACCTGGTTAGAAGATAGGATGGCAAGCAAGTGATAAAGTTAATAAAAGATGATAGACTTTATTGTGAGCAAAATTAAAAATAGTTGGTCATAAGTTGTAGCAGTGAAGTCCGGTCGTCATACTATTACAGTGTGCAGACCGGATTCTGCTCTCAAAATGATCCGACGCGTTTCGATGGCGTGCAATCTTTTTCATGGT
Organism: Phyllomedusa bahiana; assembly: GCA_025379985.1. Classification (NCBI taxonomy): domain Eukaryota; kingdom Metazoa; phylum Chordata; class Amphibia; order Anura; family Hylidae; genus Phyllomedusa; species Phyllomedusa bahiana. The sequence goes on along the minus strand of JAODAL010024013.1, from coordinate 40,286 downwards.
CTGATGGTGATTCTAGTGAGGACTTTAAATAGAAGTTGCGGCGTAGCAAATTTAAAGAACCTTACCACTATAAATACCAACAAGGTATATGTTACATGCATGAATACATAAAATCATTTATGTGTCTATAGGTGATGACGCTTACTCACAAATAAGACATGTAGAAAAAAATTGTGATTGAATCATTACATAATGGAATAAGATGGGGGACGTTCTTTATAAGGGGACATGATATATATTTTATATTCAGACACATATGGTTGCCTGGTTCTAAGGGTGATAATCCAATGTTGCTTCACAATGTTAATTAATTGATCTGTATTTAACGCCCCTAGTCATACAGTAGTCACCCTTTCTATGCCATACTGCGGAACGAAGTTTAATCAACTTTCAATGTTGAATCATAAAATGTTTAGATGCCGCAGAATTAGGTGGAGTTCTATTATTGTTTTAAGGGGTTGGAAGTGCAACCTTCGTACTGGACATTGACAGGCTTTACAAGCAATGATGTATTACTAACATTTTTTGTATTGCAGTGGATGATATGTGTCTGATTTTATAGCTTTTATTAGTAACAAAAGACGAAAAGGTGTTATTTACCTCCATATAGCTGCAGAGTGGTACAAATCCTGTGTCCACAGCGGAATCAACCTGTGGTTGTGAGCAGATTTTTTTTGAGGGTTGTTTGATGCTGGTGAATAGGCTAGGAAGATACTAATATAACTATGGTAGGGCTTTTTTAGAAATAAATCTAACTCCCTTATGCATAGTCTGTGTTAGGCTGGGGTGGGTGTACAAAATATCGGGAGGTATTTTTTCAGAATGTCTACCACTTTATGGTTTATTATAAGGGGTGTGTTGGTTTAGCAGTATGTGATGCCAGTGAAGTTATTTTGTTTTCTTTTGTTATCTAGTTAGTATAATGGTGTGTTTCATTAATTCTACTTTTTTTCTTTGAACACTCTAGATTTTGTCAGTATAACCTCTTTTGTTTCAAATTTGTATTTAGTACATTGTTGTTGGATCTCAAAATCTGAGTGTGAGCTGCAGTTTCTCTTGGTGCGTATTAATTCTCCCGTTGGAATATTACGGGTTACATGGTGTGGATGGCAAGATGTTGCATGCAAAGTAGAATTCTGTGATGAGGGCTTTGTAAAGGGGGTAACTGCAACTTGGTTTCCAGATGTCCCTTTCAAAGTAATATCCAGAAAATTTATAGTGTCCCGATGGAGATGATAAGTGAACTGTAAATTCATGGAATTATCATTTATATATTGTAAGAAATTTTCAACATCATGGGGAGGGCCCTCCCATATCAGGAGGAGGTCGTATAATATAAACGACATACATCCTGATAAGGGATGGCAAAAGCATTGTCGTTCTGAAAATAAAAATGTTTCCTCCCAAAAGCTCATGTAAATGTTAGCCAATGAGGGCGAAAACTTCGCCCCCATTGAAGCTCCACACAATTGAAGAAAAAACTCCTGGTCAAAGCAAAAAAAATTATGTGTCAAAAGAAACTCAGTAGCCATAGTCAAAAATTCACACAGGTTTGGATCATAATTGCCATATTTGTGTAAGAAATTACTGAGAGTAGTTAATGCTAAAGAGTGGGGGATCGGAAAGGGTATAAACCCGATATCGTCACACATGTTAACCACCATATAATGTTCATCCCATACTCCTTATCTATTGAGAAACCACTTGTTTCGTTTTCTCGTATATCCTGGAATATGTGAAAACAATTGTGTTGTAAATGGTGGTCAACCCAAGATCCCAACCTCTCAGAGAAAGAGTCAATACCCGACACGATCGGTCTGAGAGTTGGTGGGAAACAATTTTTGTGTGTTTTTAGCAAGGAGTGTATAATGGGAATTTTGGGGTAAGGTTTGTAAAGTTGTTCTGCCAAATTCGGAGTCAATACACCCATTTCTAACCCTACTGTCAGAAGTTTTTTTAGGCTATTTTGGAAAGCCGTTGTGGGATTATTCTTCAAAGGTCTGTAAGTTGATGTATCATTTAGCATTTGCATATTTAGTTTTCTATAAAGGCCTGAATCTAGAACCACAATGGCACCTCCCTTATCCGCCATTCTTACAGTTATATGAGGGTTATTTTTAAGTTGTTGTAAAGCTACTCTCTCACTAGGCAAAAGATTGTTATTATGTATGGCATGGGTGTCTCTCAAGGAATCCGCGAGGGAGATGAGACACCCATGCCATACATAATAATCTCAATATAAAACATATTATCATTCGTTTTATATACACATCGGTACAACTTCTGTAGTGTTATAATTTTTGATTTCAAGCATGTAAAGTTTCGATTTCAGATGCATTAGAAAACCCATAGGAGCGTCGCTCGCTCTCCCTTTGGTCCAAATAACGGCGCCTCTTTTAACTGAGCCAATCACAGAGCGCGCTTCAGAATTTACTTTTCCCATAGAACTATATGAGAAAGTAGCTTCGCGCTCAGGTTGGCTAGCTGGACAGAGCCCCGACGCTTCAACCAATCAGCTCGTTTCTGCATTTTTACTGTATTTTGAAACTTGTCAGCCCTTGGATTCTCTGATTGGTCTAAACTTCTCCATAGATATAATGGGCTCTTGTCGCTTCCTATTCTGATTGGCCGCGAGCTAGCGCACAAGCCCCCGCTAGCTCAGCCAATTCAGCTTTTTTCACACTTCTTTACTGTATTTTTGTACTGTCCCGCGTGGATTCTGATTGGTGAATCTTCCCCATAGGTTTTAATGGTTCACTGTCGCTCCTATTCTATTGGCGGTTATGCCGTCCATTGAGTATAGGTTTCAGAATTTGTATTACTGTATTTACAGGCAATTTACATATCTTAATTCTTGTTATTGAGCCGTTCTAGATTTTTGGAAAGTTATTTTTTTTTAATTTTTATTTAATTATTTTTTTACGTTCAGCTCTATTTCTGACACTGTTTTTTCCGCCCTTTATTTTAGGCGTTTTTTTCGGAATCTTACTCATGCTGCTCTGGAGCAGAGCGCCGAGTTTCTGTAGCGAATCTTCTATGATTCCTCGAATGTTACGATCATGCTTCACTTCGCCTCTGACGGAGCATTTTAGACCAAAATAAACTAGGTCTGCTCTGTCGGAGCTGCCGAGTGCTGCCACTGCGCCTCGCTTTGCACGACTCGCATATACTATGCCTCGGAGTTTATCGGCGCGCACGCGTCCGTCGGAACACCTTACCCGAGGCCCACACTGCGCCCACTGCCTGCCCCTTCATGTGGGCCGCAGCTGAAAGTGGCGAACACTGGCCTAACACCACATCCCTGCGTCCGATCAGCGGGGATTTCGGGACTGGGAGGCGCAGGGAATACTCCATTAAAAACAGGCGGAATAGGACGGATCATCTATATGTCGCCCTTGTATTCCATAATTCATAAGCTACAGAACTTGAGGAGTGGAAAACAAGTGTTTTATTTTTTTACTGCTAATTAATCTAGTCTTGGAGGAGTTATGGGGACGGCTGATCATACCACCATGGTGATGTCACTCACTGCTCTATGTCTAATCAGAGAAAAGGGAGAACAGGATGACAACCAGAAAAACCTGTGTGTACTCAATGCAGATAAAATCTTCTTATCTCCCTGACCATAAAGTATTATAAAAAGATAAATATATTTAGAAAAAGTCTTTAATTTCTGGTCCCTACATGAATGAAAGCAAATATTGGTAGTGAGTAAATTCTTTAAGCTGACAAAAATATTTAAGAAAGTATATTACTTTACTGATACTGATGGGGGTTTTGCCACAAAAGTAATTTACATTAGTGCTTTATCCACCTTCAGCTTTTCTGTGTTCTCTCACCATGCCTTCTACCCCCAGTGTGCTCACTGTAGTCAAACTAAGGTCTGTTTATGTAATGAGCTGTGAAGATAACTTGTTACAAAGTAGATTGGGTGAATATGTGTTTATGCCTCCATCATAGAATTTCCTAGGTTCAACTCCCTGTATTGAAACCAAAACATATAGATTTTTTTTCTCATGCACAGTCCTGATTGAGGTTTCCCTTTTCCTTTTATTTACCTGCACTGTTTGACCTAACTACTATGAAAAATACAGGAGGATGGGAGTAGAATGATGGAACTTGGGGTTGTTCACTCGCTCAGCAGTGAGTGTGTGTGATTACTAAGCTGGGTAGAGACTTACAGTTGCTGTATGAGAGGAGAGATTGTTTGTCTGAGCATGTGAAGTAAAAACTGAGGAGCTTTCACCCTTGTTGTTTCCCTGGAGATGTGCTGTACACTATGGATCACTAGGTTGACAGCTAAAACATAAATGGTGCATTATTTTGAATAATGATGAATGGTGAAAATGTTTATAATAAAATTTGCAAGCTTCCCACATCAATTTAACTTTGTGGCAATAAAAAAAAACCCCTTTAATAAATCTTATAAAGAGTTTAATTTGGGTATAAAGTAAAAAAATATCTATGCTAGCACCAAATGCTTTCAGTTTTCCAAAGTTCGTCTAATGGTACTGTTGTACTCTAAAAACATAATTAATGCAATGATATGCTGCACAGAACATACTGGAAACTATTTTATGGCAACTTTTAAACGCTGTACATTGATCATTTTTAATTCAATAACTATTTTTTACTCTTGATTCAATCTGATTCAAAATGGGATTTGATGCAATCCTGACCCTTTTCTTTAAAATCAATTATAAAGCGCCTGAATTATTCCTTTCCTATCTCACCTCTAGGTGCAAAAGTAGAGATGTGAGCGTCAAGATAGGATGAAGAAAATGCAGAGTGATGATTAGAACCATTGTACCAATGCTAAGTATGCTATAGCATTTACACACAAAAGAGTGAATTCTGTGTTCGGATAAGAGGAATTCTAATTCCTGGAACAATAGGACAGTCTTTCTTACATAATCTTGCTTAGGGCATTTTCAGAACATTTAATTAAATATACACTAATAGCAACAAATGTCATGAGCTTTACTGATAACCAGAGTAGATTAAATATTCCTGTCAACAGAAATAAAATGCAGAAACAATGTCTTTTTTAACTTATGTTTCAGGTTCAGTAGAGCAGTAAGAGTGTAAAGGCCTTATAGTTTATATATATAATCTCGTCCTCAATGTAATCACACAGACAGGTCCAAAAATCACATAATTTCCCTCAATATTGCCCCACCTAAACGAAATGGATGCGGCCACCATGTTTTGATTTGAAAGTGTTGACTTTACAGCAATACTCCATACCTTTGTTTATTTTTTATCACCGACATAGACCAAATGAGTGGGCTTTGTATTTTGCAGGACAAATGTACTTTCTAATGGGCGTGGTTATTCACTTGTAACCATAGGAATAAAACTGGAGGAAACCGCAAAAAAAAATTCTCAATTTGTGACCAAATGTGTTAGATGAAAAAGTACTTGGAGTCATCACATGTTTCGTGAGTTTGTTATGCTTTTTACGGCATTCAATCTTCGGTAAATAGGATGTGTGTTATTCTGTACTTCTAGCATGGTTGATGCGAATCCCGGAAATACCAAACATGTACAGTTTTCGATTATGTTTTGCGGGGCCAATACAAAAAAATTCCAAACATTTTTTCATATTTTCAAATTTTTGAGACAAGTTTCTGCAACACAATATAATCTTTTTTGCACTAACACCTATGGTACTTGAGTGAGTGTGGTCAATTTTTTGCGATCTCTGAATGTACTTTTTATTGCTACCTAATGAGTACATTAAATACAATTTTTTTTTTACTCTAACCTTTTGAGGCTCCCCCTAAAGGTTCTTACACACCACTAAGGGTCTCAGAGGTCCTTTTATCTACAGACTAATGTATATTATATAATACAATGGCAATAGTGGTGTAAGCGAAGATGGCGGTGTTCCCCGACTTCTTTATACAAGGCTTTGTTCCAGCTGCCCATAGTTCAGTGACGAAAAGCTATAACAGCTGGGTGTTAGCTGCAAATCATTCCTAACACGCCGGCGGTGTAGGTAGCGGGGATCACAGAGTCGATCCTGCTTGACAAAACTCCCCTAAGACGAACCCTGTGTGGGAACGTACTCATAGCGTACAGGGTCGTTTAATGGGAGTTTAAAACTAACCGTTTAGAAATTTACTGCTATTTTTTGTACAAGCTGAAAAGTAACTGAGCAAAGTAACATAAATATATATAGATATCTTATATCTAGATACAAATACTAATGAGATAGAGTCACATATTTGCCTGACTCTGGATTGCATGGACATCATCCTATATCTAATTTTCCTCCTTTTCTCTGAGAATGCTGTAGAAGTGCCTTTACTTTTCTTACAAATCGCCTCAGTTGATTCTCAATTCGTGCATAAAACATCAGCATTCTACAAAAGTTGTATGTACGCCGTGCTTTAAATAAAAAATCAAGCGCCAATAATGAGTCGACTGAAAATAATAAAGACTTAGAAAAAATGGCAATAAGCTATTAATAAATTTGAAAATGAAGCCCCAAGAAAAGAATGGAAGGAGTAAATTTTTGACCAAATCTTTAAATGTAATACTAAGGTGATTTGTGACAGATCTCGATGTATGGATCCACGTGACCACCGCTATGCTTATTGCGTAATCACCTGTCAAACCAGATGGAGTTGATATGTCTAAGTGGGGTCCACCGGTAGATCAGGCCCATATGAGTCTGCCGTCAAAGGCGGGATGGTCTTGCTTTTGCGGTCGTTGAGTCACGCACCAGCTACTAACCACTAGGTCAGGGGCTTGCCTCAGCGTGGCTGCCAAGGGTACGAGGTACGCAGTAGGAATCAGACTAGCCGATCGTAGACGTTGTTTTTACAGGGCTATTTTGATGCAGTAGGCGTGGACAGGCGGGGCACGGCTACGTATGACTGGTAGGAGCACGCAGGAAGTAAGTCAGACAGAGTGGCTCCTGGTTCGTAGTCTGTAAACGTAGGCTCCCCAAGAATGAGTCCGTTACAACGGGTAAGAGCAAACAGAACACTCTAGACAGCTTTCTCCTAAGGAACATACACAAAGAATCCGGCGAGGAAGAGGCTGGACTTAAATAGGAGCAGTGCCCGGCAATGACCAATTACTGGCGCACTGCCCCTTTAAATTCAAACTGCCGGCGCGCGTGCACCTCTAGGGGCGAAGCCACCGGTGCGGGAGTGAAAACGGGAGCCAGTACAGAGCGAGAGGCGGTCCCGCGGGGTAAGTGAACGCTGACAGAGGTTTCCGGGACACAGCGTACCAGATCGCCCGAACGCGCGTGAGCAGTGTCTCCGCTGGAAAGCAGGGCACGAGGGGCGTGGCTGGCGGACGCCGGAACAGTGTCTATTCAGGGGCGTCCGTGGACAGTACCCCCCCCCTTTGAGGCCCCCTGTACAGGATTGAAGAATATATTCCTTGTGATGATGCTGCGGATTAGGATATTCTCCTCACGGCTCCCTGACCGTCTCTTTCGGGACCACACCCCTTCCAGTCCACCAGTAAGTAACGCTTACTCCCACGTTCGTCCTCATGTGCCCAGAACATCCTTGTACCCTCAAAAGACATTGGAGGCGCATCAAGTCCACAGACGGAGGAGTGAACAAGCCTTCTGGGAAAAATTGGATTAAGAGACCAGAGGTGGTTCAATAAGGCAACATGAAATGCGAATTGGGGATTCACATCGTAGTGAGGGAAGTCCTTTAGTTTGTAGTGTAACATCCGGGTTAGAATCGTCGGCCTGATGACCTCAAAAGGGTCCCAGGAAACGGTCCCAGTTAGTGAGAAGGCATCTCTAAAGGCAGACAAACCTAGATGCGAGAGCCACAAGACCATGTCACCTGGGTAGACGACGCTGAGGAGGGGGAATTTTGTCTTTCTGTCCGCTTGATCTTCAATGCTCTTCGGCGAAGCGCGGGAGCATGTGACTGGCGGGTCCTGGGACAGTAAGACACTTACATATCTCTGGCCATTGCGTCCGCACACGCCGGGACCTTGTGAGGAGGGATTGCCAGAGATGGAGAGGAGGGCGGAGAGGCAGGCCATACCACGTTTGATAGAAGGAGTGAATCCCCCCGGGGACCTTCAGACTCAAGGGAGTTTTAGGATAACTCCTTCCGCCCACGCAGTAACATTGGACCAATTCGTCTTGGACGTGCCGAGAAACGGAAATGGCGAAGGTAACATCCCAAGAACTTGTTCTGACCCTCTCCACCTGGCCGTAATCTTGCTGCGGGCGTGGCTGAGGCGCGGAAGAAAGTCGAGCTTCACCTGTAAGTTTGGTTTCAGCAGGCTCGACCAAAGACCGTGATGACAAATCTGATCTCCCCGATCCGAAACAATGCTCTGGGGGAGTCCCATGCATGAAACGAAACACAGGAGGAGAGAACAGGCTGCCGCCAGCGGAGGGGCCTATGTGCAAAGGCAATCCTGGTATACGGGTACGAATGGCGATCGTACGTGAATTACTTTCCAAATAACGTAGGGTGGTGAAGTGTCAGTTATGAAAGTCCATCTAAATGAGTTTGTACCGAGTGGGTTGATAACTGGTGAGGATGGTTTGGTGAAGTGTGGCTTGAAGATATCCTGTAGCCTGCTGGCTTGTAGATGTGGCTCTTGTTTGCGGGCACCAGGAGTCACAAGACTGAAACCAAACAGTCCATAACATCCTTTTCCAGCTCTGGCCACCGAATAGAACCGGGATATCATGCAAATGTTCTTCTCGTGTAGCGCCGGGGATGCCATCCACCGAGATTGAGCAATGTCCCCGATTTTATGATAACGTCTTGAGAAGAGCCGAAAACGCACATAAGTTCCTTCCAGGAGTTAACCTTAGCCAGGAGGTCCACCGGGCTGTAGCCGAGTATGAGACGTTCGTTGGAGTAATATGTGGTTACACTGGAGGAATTATCTCACCACCCAATGCCACGACGATAGGCACGGGAAGGGCGTCAGCTCTCACTATTCTTATCTCCTGGCGTGGGCCAGAAGTGGATCCGAAAATCGAGAAACTTTAGCCTGGCGTGGGTTAAGTCGCAGATTATAGGCGCCGTACTGCAGATATGTGGAGGTTCCCTTGTGGTGCGCTACTTGTAGGATACGAGGATGGAAAAACGGTGGCGCCCCTCCATCAGATAACTGCCACTCCTCCAGAGCCAATTTTACTACATGGTCAAGTTTCGTTATTGATACGAGCTCCCGGTTCGCCAATCGTAGTAATTCCTCTCCCACCGCCGATGAAAGAACGTCTTAGGAGAGAGAACGGCACATTCACGGTTCTTAACCCAGGGCCCTATTTTGCATAAAACATGCTCCTGCTCCTAACCGTTGATGCATCCTCCACCTCCATGTGAAGGGTATTCTATGAATCCCGGTTGACCCGTCAAGGATAAAAGAGGCCGTAGAGATGGAGCGGACCTTGCTGAGCTTTGGGAGTGAACGCCTCCTCGGATCCTCGATGATGACCGGCCATCTTCGTGGGACTTAGCTTGTTTCCTGGTGTGAGGGCTACTTATCGGGGGGGGTGCCACCAAGCGATAGAGATTGGTGGGATGAGAGTCAGGCGATATTATCTGTGCATAAGCCCAAGAATCGCGTGGATAGCCACCAGCCCTAATGTGCCGTGGCCACTGCATAACACGGCTGATAACATTATTTTCTGCGGCATCCAAACCGTAGGCTCCTTGGTCGAGAGATGTACGTAAACCCCATAAACGGAGCAAGTCTGATGGAGAGAGCACTCTCACTAGCTTTATGTCAAACAGATGGTTTATCCCGGGAGTGTCTCAGTCCTTGATGAACATTGGTTGCCGGTGGGTCTCGAAGGATCAGGAGGAACATCAGAGAGTCATCAAGGTAAACACCACAGCAGGTGAGTAGGAGGTCCTAAGACGTCATTCACTATCTCCTAAAGAAACGGCGGTAGCGCGCACAGTCCGAAGGGCAGGTCACAGGTACTCCAGTGCTCATGCCCTGTAATGTTAAGGCCTGTCGTCCATGTTATCGTCGCCCTATTAGTCGATTTCGGTTGACACAAGTTTGTAAGGCCCCTCTCAGGCCAACTTGGAGAAACAATCTTGGCGCCCCCTGCTAAGCGATCAAAATTATCATGAGCAGTGGCAATGGAAACCGTTTTCTTTACCGTTAGATCTTATCTAACGCCCGTGTAATGCTAGCAGGGCCGCAAGGTACCTGTCCTTTCTTCTCACGAAAAAGAATCCCCGCACCAGCGGGAAACGAGTACATTCGGTATGAACCCCATTCTCGGACACATTTCGCCTGTGATTTACTCGGAAATGGCGTTGGGGTCTCCAGTAAGCCGACAGTGGTAAGCGACGTCGGCCCCGGGAGGACTGCACCCTCGGCAGTAAGTCGCTTGGCAATCGTGATGGGCGGATGCGAGGAAGACTCTCAGCTTTTTCTCTCAGAGAACGACATCGGCACCCTCCAGATATTCGGAACCATAGCGGCAGCTCCGGCGATAAACGCTCCTGAAGAGCATCGCGGAGACAGCAGGACAAGCACCGGGGAGGTGCGTACTCAAACAACACCCCGACAGTTGGGACCACCAATGAATCAACATCTCCCGTAGACCATTCCAGATAGGGAGAGTGAGCCTCAGAGCCATGGTTGAGTGTCCAGAAGGAATCACCGACGAAGAGTTGAGGCAACACGTCGCAGTAGACTATACTATCTAATATGCAGCTCGTGACCCCACCATTGGATGGGATCAGTTGGCATAGGTGACAAAACGGATGGTGTCTGCTAGCACTCCCAGCTGACGGTGATATGACATACGTTTTCTCCAGGCGTTCCACCTCACAGCCTATACTGGCATTCTCACTAGGGACTAGAAGTATTGAAGTTCCCGGTGGAGCCGTTACCAGTAAACGCTTGGAGAACTTGGAACGAGAAACCAGTCTCCTGGACACGACCTACACAGTCATCAAACAGGCGTCTAGAAGGAGGAGGTTTGCACTGAGGAATGCCATCTCCCACAGATTCTAGCTGTGCGGGAGTTTCCCACAGTGCTTGAAATCTCTTAGGGACAATTGCCTTCCGAAAAAGCTCTGGCTGCCACAGTAGAGGCAGAAAGTTCTTTTGAGCCGTGGCGCTGAGAACCAATTCTCTCGCTCAGAGAGGCGAGCCCAGATCAATCTTCAATGGCTTGTCGGTAGGGTGTTGGCGTTGTGGAGGCGGGCAGGGAGGCCCCCTGGAACATCCGTGCCAAGGGTGAGGATAACCGGCGAGTTGGGCGTATGACTGAGTGCTCTTTGCAGAGCTCCTGCCTTCCGATTCAATGAGTCTTACATCGATGCGGGTCGCTAACCGGAATCGAGTCATTGAGAGGAAGACGGGAGGTCTTCCTTGTGCAGAGGCGCGCAAGTATGTCCTAAACTCGGACTTGACGCAGCCCGCTTCGTTGAAGGTAGCAACACAGATCGGACCAAACTCGTTTCACATAAAAGTTTCAGAGGCCATAGTAACGGAATTGGTACCCGTTCGTAGCTGCTCTCTCCCTACATGACAGCTCCGCCCTGGCGGTAAGTTTTAAGGAGTGGCTCGTCTCCTCAGCGGAGTGGATGCACACTTGCGCTGTTCCAGTCGAAGAAACGTTGCTGGAACACCCTGAGGAACCTATAGTAGATCCGCTGTCAACGAGATCATTCCTCTAATCCCATGCCAGGGTCCTTTGCCCGTCTAGGAGTCAACCACGAGAACTGCCACCTTCGCACGTTCATTGTTGAGACAGGAACTAAATCAGGACAGTTAGCTCCACGAGCAAGTAGAGCATTGGGCCATGAACACCCCTGTTAGAGATTTCGGTCTCCGTCGAAACTTAGATGGTAGCGACAGGCTAAGCTTGGCCCCCTCAGACCGCAGGTACCTAGGGGCCGGAACGAAACCCTGAGAATGCGAAGGGCTGGCTGCTGCTGTGCTGGGGGACGAGAGATAGACGATTTGCTAGCATACATGGTAGTGATAGCTGAGTAAGTAGCAGGTGCTGTTTGACCGAGGATGCAGTGATTGGCTTTGCAACAACGGTCATCGAATCCGCCATGGCGCTGGGTGATAGCGTGGCACCTTAGGCGAGATCCATGGCCAAAAGACTCCATAAGACTTAGTGTCAGTCTGTGGTGGAATCCAACCTGGACCATCCGCAGAGCAGGCGTAAGCCCGCACAATGGAGTAGGAATCAAAGTGGGCATCCCGGTATTCCACCAGAGCCCACCGCACAATCGGGGATGGTCTTTGCATGGGCTGGGAGTCCCGAACCGAGGTTTACACCACGGCGGCTTGCCTGCGTGGTGGCCAAATGGTAACTAGGTACCGAGAACGGCAGACAGTCTCGTAGCTCAGTTAACAGGCAGGGCTGGTTCAGGCATGGCGTGCTCGGGCTCGTAGTCGTAGATCACGCAGAGTCATTGACAGGCGGCCTCTTGGGAGTTCGTAGTTCGATAAACCGTAGGCAGGTAGAACGACGGTCGGTTTACAAACGGTAAAAGGTGCAAACCTAGGAAACTACGTCTAGACAGGCTTTCTCACTAAAGGAACATACACAAAGGATCCGGAAATTGGGCCGCCAGGCATAGAGGTCCGGACTAAATAGGGAGTCAGTGTCCCGCAATTACACAATTACCGGCGCACTGCCCCATTAAAAATTCAAAAGGCCGCGCGCGCTGGCCGACCCTAGGGGCGGAGCCACTGCCGGGTAGAATAACGGACCGACAGAGCAGTGATCGCGGCCTGGTAATGAAACGCGTGACAGGGCCGAGTGGACACGACAGCGGGTTACCCCGAGCCCCGTACGATGCGATGGGAACGTGGGCTCCGCCTGGAAGCATGGGGCACAGGGCGTGCCTGTGAACCCGGGACAGTGGTCGCAGTAGGGCGTCCTGTGGACAGGTGTGTCCTAGTACTTATCTCCACAATTGTCATTCAAAGGACCTTTGTAAATTAGTCAGTATTTCCTAATTTAAAGTGTTAAAAAGTATCACTGTGACGTTGGTTTGGTATCTGGTATGTACCACACTGGAACATACACCTAAAGGGAAGGCTAAGGAAAAGTTGTTATAAGGAGATTAGAGGCACGAAGAAAAATTATAAACAGACATGTAAAAGAGATGACGGAGCTTTAAGTTCTATGGGTCTATAGTTAACTTCCCTGAATGCGACTGTTAGGAAAAATGATGACAAATTGAAGAGACTGATAACACTGGACAATGAAGATTTTGATTTCTGAACACTTTTGGGTGTATTGTATCTTAATTTCTTGAAGCTGTCAGATCATGAAACCCTCACCGATGAAATTTTTCCTGTCTGAGATACTGTTTTTCGAATCTCTCTTAAAGGGGGTTTTGTACATAAAGTAAAATTGACAGGGTACACACTTGCTAATTAAATATTAAATATTTTCAACTTTCATCATTATTAAAATTTCTGTACCATTTTTGTTTTAGCTGCTACACTAGTGGTCAGCTCATCTCTCAGGGATACGACCAGTGATGAGTGGTCCTTGGTCTTGCTGAAAATGCTCAGACATCACCTCTCAGGCAGCTAGTGTCAGTCTCTTCCCTGCTTAATAATCACACACACTAACGCACTGCTGAGTGAGTTTTCAACCCCAGGTGCTGTCATTCTACTCCTGTTCTCTGTAAAAAGAGACAAATTGAGACAAAAAAAAATCTATATGTCTGGTTCCTGAAGGGATTTGAACCTAGGACCCCTTGGAAGGCACAATCTCTAACCACTCAGCTACTTTGTAACTACTCAAGCTCTTCACATAAAAAGTGAGGAAATCATGATGATGTCAGCCTGCTGGGTCACATGATATGCAATTCAAATAAATCCCACACCCCCTTTTGCGTACACTCAATTCTGAAGTTGGATAAAGGAGATATGAAATGACTTGCACAATTGGTGACTGATTAAATACTTTTTTCCCCACTGTAGTCATACAGTTACCAAATAACACTGCTGTACAAAACCAGAATCCCAAGGTGAATATTACCAATATCTACCACATATCACCAACACATAGTGACTGAGTAATACTGCATACACCAATTGACCAAAATATCAACCGATCACATTGTTGACCGATATACTTCATACTACCGAGATCCGACATATCACCACCCACAAAGTGACTGAATAATACCGGCCAACTATCATGACTAAGATGGGCCAATTGATCTAACGAAGTGGTAATGTCGGATTAGAATTTCAGGAAAACTTCGATTCTGAGAACTGAAGTCGAAGTTATGAGTGGGTTATTTCGCTGAGGGAAACACGAAGGAGTCAGTAGTTTTTAATCTTGATAAAATGGCTGCAAGCACATGGCGTTACATGGGCCAAAGAAATATGGTTAGGAATGAAATGGATAACCCTAAATGACATGTACCAGATGAATGAAGCCAATCAAGACCGGCGCGATATCTGTGACGTCAACTAGCACTATATAGAGTCTGGACACGACGACCTGGTGCTAGTTTCACACTCCTCTCTCTTTTGCCGTGTTGATAGTTGCTTGCATCTCCAGTGCTCAGGATCTCACACAAAAAGAAAGAACTTTTCTTACCAGCGATTTCAGTTTTGGTGGGGTGTCATCACAGGCTTTTCTAGGAGACTCCGTCGTCTTCTTGATGTTCTAATTTTGATTTTGTGGGGTATTGGAATTGAAGTCCAGTGTGCATCCAACTCAGCTGCATATACATTTTAATGCTATCTGGTCAGTTCTGGAGCACATTGAATATCCAAGGGTTATCTAAGCCTGTTCTTGCTGTTGTATTCAGTTAAAGAAACAGCAATTTTACAATCCACATACCAGTTAATTTTTGGCTGCTCCTTTCTTTGCGCAATTTATATCCAAGGGTTAATTAAGCGTGTTTCTGCTGTTGTAGTCAGTAAAAGAAACAGTTTTTTTCAACGCCAAAGAAGAAATTTTTCCTGTAGCATAATTCATATCCGAAGGTTAATTAAGCATTTTTCTGCTGTTGTAGTCAGTAAAATACATGTTGTTTTAACACGCCACATACCTGTTAATTGTTGGCAGCTCAATTTTTTGGCGCAATTTGTATCCAAGGGTTAATTAAGTGTGTTTCTGCTGTTGTAGTCAGTAAAAGAAACTGTGTTTTTCAACGCCAAAGAAGAAATTTTTCATGTAGCATAATTCATATCCGAAGGTTAATTAAGCGTTTTTCTGCTTTGTTAGTCAGTAAAATACACGCCGTTATAACACGCCACATACTAGTTAATTTTTGGCTGCTCATTTCTTTGCGCAGTTTATATCCAAGGGTTACACAAGCCTGTTGGTGGGTTCATTTGGAGTGAAATACAGGGTGTGTATTTATCATATACAGATATCTTCATTAAGAAGAGTCTGTAAATGTTTGAACAAACAGTATGTCAGACAGGCAGGCTCTTCACATGCGAGTGGCAGTGGCACAAACATTCCTCGAGCAGGCACAGGTCGTAGTACAGTAAGGGAACGTCGCAGCAGAGGTCACTCGGTGAACCCAGAACTGCCGGTGTCATCTAGCGGCCGTGTGTTCACCAGCAACCCAAGGGTCCTTGATTGGTTGACTAGGTCATCCACTTACTCCCAGATGACATCTTACAACCCCAGCAAAGAGTCGGTGGGAACGTCAGACACAACCCTTAGTTGGCATGGCCCGGGAGCAGGTCAGCGGCCCTCATCTGTCCTCAACCCACCTCTGTCCCATTCGCTTTCCACACCCAGAGAACTACTATGTGGTCTGGGCTCACGCCACTAAGAGCGAGGATGAACAATTTGAGGAGGGCATCAGCACTAACTTGGCAGTGAAGAAATGGGCCAATATTCCCCGCTTTTTTGAAAGTAGGCGGCAAAGTATGGATGTGGAGAGTGGCATGGGAGGTCATGTTGTGAGGGGTCAGCCTTTTGAACCAAGACCATTGAGGAGGACAGCAGTGAAGATGAAACAATAATCGATGATGATGTAGCCGACCGCACTTGGGAGCCGGATGAAGCAAGGGCTTCATCAATGTCAGGAGAAGAGGGCGTCAGCTTGCGCGTCAGGCAGCGGCGCAGCCAGCAAGTGGGTAGTGTGGCTGTGAGTCAGCAGGGTAGCAGCAGTGCGAGGTCGGGAGCCAAGCGGTCACGGGGTAGTAAACCCGCTTCGCATTTTTCCAAAAGAAAGTAGCGGCACAGGGCTCAGCGAGGCAGTGGCGGTAGTATAACTCAGTGCGGAGCGTTGGCGGTAAAATCAGTTTCTCAGCGGTGTGGCAGTTCTTTGCTAAGATACCGGAGGAGCCGAATATGGGTATATGTAGAATCTGTGGGCAGAAAGTGAAGCGTGGCCAGGGAGCTTAACGTTGGCACCACAGCCCTGCGTCAACACATGCAGCGTCACCATCCGGTGGCCTGGGAGAAACGTGGCTCAGATGTGGTGGTCCATCCTGCCGTCGCCGCAGCAGCAGCGCCCAGTGGCACGCATACCATTGCAGCCAGTCAAGGCTCCGCCACCTCTGCAGAAGAGAGCTGTTTTTCTTTGCCATCATCTCCCGTTCCAGATGCTCCTGCTCCTCGCTACTCATGGCGCCAGCAGTCGTTCAACGAGGCGATTGCAAAGAGACAGCAGTATGCATCCAACCATCTTAAGGTGCAGAAGCTGACCGTGCTCCTGTTGGTACTACAGTCCCTCCCTTTCCAAAAGGTGGACTCTGCACCGTTCTGAGAATTACTGGCCTGTGCCGAGCCGAGGTGGAGAGTTCCAAGCCGTAATTTTTTTCCCAAAAAGGCAGTACCAGCCCTTCACAAATATGTAGAACAGAAGGTGGGGGCCCGTCCTTGAGCTTATCGGTTTGTTCCAAGGTGCACGCACGCGGACGTGTAGAGCTGTAACTACGGTCAGGGCCAGTACATGTCCTTTACGGCCCACTGGGTGAATGTGTTTCCTGCCTAGCCACACCAACAACTTGGACAGGAGATGCCGCTTTCTCCTCCACGTTGTCAAAGTGCTGCTCCTGCGCCAATGTCCGCCTCCTCCTCCACCACCACCACCATCTCAGCCTCCACAAGTACTGCTCCATCATACCACATGTGTAGGGCACAGCGGTGTCACGCAGTACTACACCTGGCTTGCCTCGGCGAACGAAGTCACACAGGGGAGGAACTGCTCCGCATCATGCAGCAAGAAATCGATTTGTGGATAAATCCTCGCCAACTGCAAATCGGAAACATGGTGACGGACAAAGTGAGGAACATGGTGTCCGCGCTGAACCGAGGATGGATGTTCCATGCGCACTGCATGGCGCATGTGTTAAATCTGGTTGTGAAAAGGTTTCTGAAGTCTTCCACCGATCTTCAGAAGATTCTGAAAATGGCCAAGAAACTGTGCATGCACTTCATCCATTCCTACAAAGCCAGGAACACCCTCCTCAAGTTGCAGCAGCAGAATGGCCTCCCCCAACACACACTGATAAGCAATGTTTCCAACCGTTGGAATTCCAGCCTGCACATGTTGGACCGACTGTTTGAACAGAGAAAGGCCATTAATGAATTTTTGATGATCCAGACGGACAGGAGTACTCCCCTGTGTAACTTTGATGTCAGGCAGTGGCAGCTCATGCATTACACCTGCCGTTTGCTGAGGCCATTTGAGGAGGCGATGTTATTTGTCAGTCGCCAGGATTCTGGGATGAATAACGTCATTCCACTGCTTCATGTCCTGGAACAGATGCTAAAAAAATCTGTCTGGGCAGGGACTGGAGACGTGGCGACTACATCTCGGGGCCCAAACATGAGTCGGTTGGGGACTGAAATTCAGGAGGAGGAGGAGGACATTAGAGCACAAGCATTGTCTGGTGAAATAAGTGTTTTTTCTACCCAGGTGATAGGAGCGGAGGAGAAGGAGCAGCTGGAGGAGGTAGATGGAGATGAAGAAGACGAAGCAGATGACCCGAAAGCACCGTGGCAGCATACAGTGGAGATGCAGTCAGCGAGTCCCTCAGAGTCACTTGTGCAGATGGCCCGCAGCATTCTGATTTGCCTGGCTAGTGACAGCCGAATAGTCCCCATCCGGCAGGGATGATTCTGGTCTCCACCCTATTGGACCCTCGCTACCGGTCTAAAACGGGAGCCTTTTTCACAGCTGCTGAGAGGGAGGACAAACTCAAACACTATAGAAAAATCCTCTGTAGTCAGTTGGCCGCTGCCTATGTGCGGCATGGTCCATCCTCTGACAGGTCTGACCGGGGGTTCCTCAGTGCTCATGTACCCCTGGCCGCGGCTTTCTGTGGGAAGGTTGGGGGTAGGAGCAGTACCAGCTCCATCGCAGCAAACCTAAAATCTGGAGTCGCTGATGAGCAGCTTCCTTATCCCGCCTAGTAAAGGAGGGTACTTGCCAGCAGCAGCAGGCCCGGAGCGACCCTGACCCAACAGGTTTGGGGGCCTACTTGACAGAAATCTGCCCCCCCAGTAGAAGATCTGCTGGACTTACTGGACAGCAAACTGGATGTGTGGCCACAACTTGCCGAGTTTGCTGTGGAGAAGCTGTCCTGCTCAGCCAGTAGTGTGGCATCAGAGCGGGTGTTTTTAGTGCGGCGGGGGCCATGTTACCGCAAGGAGAACCCGCTTGTCCACGGGAATGTGGAACGACTGACCTTTGTTCGATGAATCAGCGTGGATTGGCCAGAATTTCACCGCCAATGCCCTTTGGCATCAGATTACATCAGCCCTGATGCCCCACTAAAAACTTTGAGAAATTAGTCTGGGTTCAAAAATACCTGCCTCAGCCACTATTCTGATGCCCCCACCCCGCCTGAAAACCAACATCTGCTGCCAGTTTCTCCATCTGCCTACCACCTTCTTTACCAGGGACTGGTATTGCCACCCAACTCCACACTGTGTCATTCTGCCACTCTCTGACCTCATGCTGCTGCTGCTGTTGTTGCTGCTGCGGTCACCTCCACACCCTGTCATTGTGCCACTCTCTGACCTCATGCTGCTGCTGATGCTGCTGTTACTTCCACACTGTGTCATTGTGCTACTCTGTGGCTTACTCCTGTTTTTGCCACCTCCAGATTGTCATTGTGCCAACGTCTGACCTCATGCTTCTACTGTTGCTCCTACCGTGACCTACACACTCTGTCATTGTGCCACTGTCTGACCTCATGCTTCTGCTGTTGCTCCTGCCATGATCTCCACACTGTGTCATTGTGCCACTGTGGGCTAACAAAAAAATAAAAGGGGGAAAACCTCTAAAGAAGCATTTTTGTAACTAAAATCAGGGGAAAAAAATTTGAGATTCTTTTTAACATGTTTTGATCAAAAAAGGGTTTTAAGCCCCCCCCGGCTCCCAAAAGGGATCTCAAGGCTGGTGGTCCTACTCTTTTTTTACCTTCATTGAGTCAACAGACTTCTAAATTTGGGCAAACAGCACTCCAAAACCCGAGAAAAAAAAATAAAAAAATTGCCCCGCTTACAAGTTACTGAAATGATATAACAACCTGTGGGGGGGTGGGGGGGGGTTTTGAAAGAGCCCAAAAAAGGGAAAGGCACCCATTCTTCCCTTTTAAAAATTTAAAAAAGCAATATTTCCCAAAATTTGCAACGTAAAAGTCATGCACAAAAAAAAAATTTTTTTGAAAAAAAAAATTTAAGAATTTTCAAAGTTTTTTTCATTTTCTGGGGTTTTGCATAAATGCTTTTTAGAGGTTTCCATGTTTTGTTTGGTTATCCCTTTTACGATGGGGGTCCCAAAGGGGTTTTTGGAATGGGGTGTTATAAAATATATATGCCGCAATCATCCCCAGGGCCCCACCAGGTTCACATTGTTTTTTTTCAAAAAATGTTTTTTTTGGCGGGACATACGTTCCCATTTGGCAGAAAATTGCTTTTAATTTTTTTTGGGGGAAGGATGCCTACATTTTAGTCTTTGCACCAACCCCCCCAAACCCCCCACAGGTTGTTATATCAGTGGGAGTATGCTTGTAAGGTTGGGGGTATTTTTTATTTGTCCTTGGTTTATGGAGGTCTGTTTTTCCCAAATGAGAAATCTGTTTGGGCTCAAGTGGAGGTAAAAATAGAGGGAGGACCACCCGCCTTGAGATCCCCCTTGGGAGCGTGGGTGGCTTAAGATTTTGATCCCAAAAAATGGGGAATTTAAAAATCTCAAGGGTTTTTTCATGTATTGTTTCCACTTGTGGCCTTCTACTGTTTTTGGGCCCCCCTGAAGTCAAATTTTGCTACTGTCCTGACCTCATGCTGCTGCTGGGTTTCTGCCGTGACCTACCCCACTCTGTCCCTTGTGCCACTCTGTGGCCTAATTCCTGTTGGTTGCCACCTCCAGAAATTTTTATTGTGGGCCCTGTCTGACCTCAAAAGTGTGTTGTTGATGAAAATCATCTTCCCCGGATCATTGTGCCACTTTGTGGGCTCCCGATGTTGTGCCAAACCCCCCAGAACTTTTTCATTGGGGCCCCTTTGTGGCCCACTCATGCTGTGCCCCAAGGGGGCTGCTGTTTTCACTTAAAAACCCCGTGGTTTCCTTTTAAAGTGTTTCCCCCCCTCACCACTCTATGGGCGGGTTTCCCCTATTTTTGTTTTCCATTTTTTTTTAAACGGGCAGGGAAAGGGAAAGGGAAGGTCCGGGTTGTTTTTAAACCAAAAAACAGGAGTGGAAAACAGAAAAAAAAAGAAGACATGGGAAATATCCCATTTTGGTCATCTTTTTTTTGGATAAAAATTTGTTTGTTTTTTTGCCTTTGCAAAAATTTATGGAATTTTTTGAACCCATTTAAAACGGACACTGACGGGGTGAAAGGAAAGGGCAAAAAGATCAGAGACGGTTTAACGCAAATTTACTGCCGACCCCTTCTCCAATTTATTCGGGGGCCCCCTTTTATGTTTTCAGCGTTTTTAAAAGAAAAGGTTCTTTTCATATTTCGTGGCGGTTTAAAGCTATGCCTCATGGATGACCCCCTTTCTGTGACGTCCCCTTACTGTGCTGAGATCTATGCTGGCTCCAGTAACCTACTACTGTGTTCTTTGACGCTATAATAGGACCTTAGCCCTCAGCCTGTTTTTTTCCAGCTGGTGCTGCCATGACTTTATCAGACTGCATTCCTGCTTCAGTTTTTTGGTCAGTTTTGCCCCCGTAAGTGCCCAGGGAGTTTTAGAATGAAGCGATTCTAATAGCGGCGGCAGTCATGTGCGTGTCATACTCAAACACAGCATTGTATGAAGACCAAACCAAGCTCCCTCTGCATATTTAAGCATGGCACAATGTTATACAGCACCCTAGAGGCTGTCTGCAGCCAGGAAATAGCTGTTTTTAATGCGATTCATCCCAATGTAATTTGGACCGCAATGGATTTTGTTGGAAAATTCTGCGAAGTCGGCGAACCGAATTTTTGAGAAATTCGCTCATCTCTAATCATGACCACGTATCACAACCACATAGTGACTGAATAATGCTGCCACAGCATGACCACATATTACCACCACATAGGGACTGAATAATTCCACCACATCATGACCATATGTCACCACCATATAGTGACTGAACAATACCGCAACATAATGACCACATATCACCACCACTTAGTAACTGAATAACCCAAGATATCATTATTGAATATCAACCATTATACTATAACCAATATTACCACCATAAAGAGACCATACAGTGGTGGATACCAGTTGTACACATGTTCTGCAGACATATAAGTGATTGCAGTTAAATTACATCCAGTGACTCACAAGAGACCTCTCTGATGAGTTGTTCTCTTCTCTAATTAGTTGTTCTCTTTCTCTTTTTCTTCTCCATCTGTCCTAGACCCCCATGACATCTTCTCCTGGTCACAACTCTTCACTGTAGAATTTACAAAACAAACGTCTTTAACTCACTTTTCCATACTTCCCTACCAATTCCTATTTCTATTATTTACCCCTTTGTGCCTCTAATAGTAAAAGTGCTCCCAAATGGACATGGGACCCCCATTTGTGCACCAAGTTTTAGTCTTGTTTTGTATAAAAATATAGTAGTTAGTTAAATCCCTCAAAATTGTATGTAGATACACCCCCACACTAGGTAGGCAGATAAGGAAACCCACTTTTAGGTAGGCAGGAATATAGACCCCCCAGTCCTTAGATATAGAGGCTCCCCCAGTAGGGAAGTATAAAAACCCCTAGTAGGAAGGTATAGAAGTCCCATGTAGATAGATATACAGACCCCTTATAGGTAGTTATAGCCCCTGTGTAGGTAGGTTTCTAGGCTCCCTGCAGGTAGATATATATGCCCTCTGTAGGTAGATATAAAAAAAAAAACTGTAGGTACACATATGTACCCCCTATAGGTATATGTCCCTTTAGGTAGTTAAATGCCCCCTGTAGGTAGGTATTTGCTCCCTGTAGGTAGGTATATTGCCACCTCACCCACCCTTAGGAAAGGCCCAGGCTTTGTGACATGTAGGTTTATATGATGTGAAGCAGGATTTCTGAATAAGCAGAGTAAATCCTTATTGGACTCCTTAAGAGACAGTGAAATTCCTGCTTACACCACCCACATACAATGATTGAAAGCTTTCCTTGTATCATGTTTGTATAGAGCAAACTGTCAATCACTATATAATGGAGGCGTAAATTGTACTTTCTATTTCACTTTTAAAATTGTCTTTGCCGTTTACTCAAAAATTCAGCAACAAATCATAGTTTTATATAGCCCAGAGCTCAGCTTCTCTCTCTTTACCACTTCCTGTTTATTAGCCAGAGTAGCAAAAATTACCTGATCATGTCCCCTTTAAGGGCATGTCCCCACGGCAAGGGTTTTTAGACCACCTGAAAAACCGGCCGAAAATTAGCACAATGGTGCTCTATGCAAAACCTGTGCAGCAGTCCCCACTGCACAGGTTTTGCCGTCGGACGGTTTTGCCGCCGGGCGGTCGGCGGCAAAACATTGTAGAAGCACAATCTTCCGTCCGGTTTCCCGACGGAAGATTTTGCTTCTCATTGGGAGGGGGGCGGGCTGTTCTCCGCTCATCGCGGAGAAAAGCCGTCCCCCCCCGCGGCCGTGGGGACGGGTGCAAAACAGGACAAATACCGGCCGGCAAATCGGCCGGTATTTGTCCTGTGCTGTGTAAACGCGCCCTAAGTTCACCTTAAATTGACTCTATAATACTTTCTAACTCTTAGACAGTGTAAAGTGAGGGTGTATCCACACGCTGAATAAAATGTACTTGTCGAAATCTATTATTGAAAACCGTGTCTGAAAAGTATTTTATGTGGATTTTAGATGGCTTTTTTCCAGCAGATTTCACAGTCAGAAAATGAATCCCATTGACCTCTGTGGGGTTTTGGACGTGGTTCCGAAATAGAAATGTTTTGGACGCATTTTTTATGTGGAATACGGCAGATGAACATATTCTAATTTTTTTTTCACTCTAAAAAACCAACCACGAAAATACACGTTGTATGGACTTCGATGTGCATTTTCTATTGAGGTCAATGGGGATGATTTGCTTTCGGTTTTAGACTGCTATTTCAAGTTGGAATCCACGTGAATTTTGACTTGAAATACTTGTTGTGTGGACAGAGCCTTATACTTATCTTAAAATATAGCACAGTTATCCGTGTCTTGATTAATGTGGCGCATGATATAACTACCTATTATAACTTCACACCTTTTTTAAGTTGACTCACTTTATGCCTTTAACTACAGCAAAATGTTGGCTCATTTTGTCACACACTAAGTCACATTATGTTTTTCAAAGCCATGCCCATTTTACCAAGACCTTGCCCCTTTAGTCAGACAAGGTCTTAAAGTGTCTAAAAGCTGTCTAACATGCACAATAAATGTGTTGTAAAGCATGTACACCATTATTTGTGATGCAAATTGTGCCAGTATTCTGGTGCAACTACTTTGGTAAATGTGCACCATTGTGTTTAATTGCTGCCCCATCTACTCTCAGTGTGGAGTTCAACACTAGACCCCCATTTTTTCAACTCCATAGCTCCTTTGTGAGTGTCATTGGAAAATTATAATACCCACCATAAATGTGGGTCCTGCTACAAAAAAAAAAGAATAAAGAAATCTTGAAGCTTAAGAGTGTATAGTTTGAAGTGTTGAGTTCAGTATCCTTTGTTTGAACTAGGTTTTTTTTACATCTGCATCATAGACAGCTGCCTGTGCTTTTCTATCTCGACTATGGACACCACAAAGGAAACCCAACGGACCCATTGTAATTAACAGGGTTCTTCGGGCATCCGTTGTTAATGGATTCCATGGCTTCAGTTTTTCACCTCTGCGACAGAGGTTCCAAACAGAACCTACAGCACAGATGTGAAACAGGCCCTATCTTTAATTAGAAAAGTTATTTTTAATGACAATTGACATTATCATCATGGTTTATTCCCATTTTGTTTAGTTTTTATTGTGAAGCATTTGTTACTTTAATTCTAAAAGAATCCACTGCCCTCACAGAATGCAAATGGAAATAATTTACTTTGGGTCACCAGAAAATAAGTTACTGCAGCAACTTTTCTGTAGGAGTTCTAGTTGGCTGGTGGGATCTACAGTATATTTGACCTGCAGTGTTGCTTTGAGACTTGTGATTCTTTTAATGCACACTCTGGGCGACATGTATGAAATTTGGCCTGTTAATGCCAAATTTCATGGGCATAATTTTAGTCTAGAATTTATCTGATTTATGAATCCGCATTAGTGCTTGGTACGACATTTTTGAAAGTGGTATACCTGTTCCAGCAGTAATGCGCCTAGAAATGCCATAGAGAAGATAAAAATATGTAGCTTTGCTATGGTTCTAGTGTGCCAAACCTCCCGCACGCCCCTCAAGATCAGGTGCATTACAAAGTGCCGCAGGCGCTCTGTAATGCGCCTGATAATGGTGTGCGGGGCATTTAAACATGTATGAACGGGGCTGCACCTGATATCGGGCTGAAAAGATGCCAGATATCTGGTGCTCCCCATTCATACATGTCGCCCTTTATGCTTATTTAATTAGTCTTATCTGTATCCACAGAAGAATCATAATTTTACGGTGAAACGTGTCGGGTTACACGGTAGCTTTTAGCGCAAGGGACAACCAGGAATAGAGTCCTAGGGTGGGGGCGCTATTTTCGGGGTGGCACCCCTGCCATGTAAGAAGGGCACAACAGGGCTATATATGGCGCTATTTGTCCATTGCCTTAATCCCACTGTGTGAATTAATACACATTTCTGGAATTGACATTTCTCTCCAGGAAGGAATCTTCTATATTTACCAAAAAGGAGGTTGCAGACTTTAAGAAAAGTAGCGTGATTAACAGTCTTAATTTGTTTATATCTTTTTATTGGATATATATGAAATTGGGTATATGTGATGTATTTATGATATATGTAGAGATGGGCGAATTTCTCAAAAAATAATTTCGGTCACATAGCCGAATATCACGACAAAAATAAATTAGGTCACAATTACTTAGGGACGAATCACGTTAAAAAAACAGCTATTTCCGGGCTGCACGGGGACCCTGAGGGTGCTGTAAAACTTGTGCCATGCTTAAATATGCAGAGGGAGCTTGGTTTGGCTTCATACAAGTTGTGTTTTAGATAACGCACATGACTCCCGCCGCCTTAAAATCGCTTTACTAAAAAATTCCCGGGCCCCACTTAAGAGGGCAAAACTGACCAAAAAACTGAAGCGGGAATGTTGCCTATAAAGTCATCCAGTGAAAGCTGGAAAAAAAAAAAGCTGGAGCTCAGGTGGAAAATTTATAAGGGGGTAAAGGTGAGGGCAGCAGCCACAGCACATGTGGTCAGACAGTGGACAATGACATTCGGAGGTGGCAAAAAGGAATTTGGCCACAGAGTGGCACAATGACACAGGTGGGGGTTACGGCAGAGCCACAGCAGCACATGGGGTCAGACATGGCACAATGACATTCTGGGGGGGAAAAAAACGGGAGAAGGCCACAGAGTGGCACAATGACAGAGAGGGGGAAGGTGACGGGGGCAGCGCATGAGGTCAGACAGTGGCACAATGACATTTGGGGGGGTGGCAAAAAATGGAGTAGGCCACAGAGTGGGACAAGACAGAGAGTGGAGGTGACGGCGGCAGGGAGCAAAGATGGGGTCAGAGATTTGCGCAATGACAAAAGGTGGGTCAGGGCCCCAGAAACAGCAAATGAGTCATAAGGGGCACAATGACGAGTGGGAGGTGGGTGGCAATACCAGCCCCGGGTAAAGTGGTTGGTGGCAAAAGGAGAACTGTCGCAGATGTGTGGCATCAGGGGGTGGCGGCATCAGAATAGTGGGACCCGGGTATTTTAAACCCCAGACCCATTTCTCACAGTTTGGGTTAGGCGTATGGCTGATGTAGTCTGACGCCTAAGGCTTTGGTGTGGGGAAAATCCTGGCCGATCCACCCCTGATTCTCTGAAAAAGGGTCAGTCGTTCCACATTTCCCGTGGACAAGGGGTTTTCCTTTGGGGTAACGTGCCCCGCCCACTGAACCCCCGCTCTGATGACACAGGGCCGGGCAGGACAGCTTCTCATGCAAACTCAGAAAGTTTCGGCCAACATCTTTTTGGGACCCCAGTAGCCAGGGATTTCTAACGGGGGGTGGCAGGTGTTGTCCAAGTAAGCCACCACCTTTTGGGTTCGGGGACTGTTTCAGGTCCTGGGCTGCTGGCGACTACCCTCCTCATAGGTGGGTGGGAAGCTGCTCATCATGACTCCAGACTTGGTTGCTGTGATGGACTGGTATGCTCCTACCCCCCACCTTCCCCCCAGCACCCGGGGGCAGTAGTACTGAGACTGGGGAACCCCCCCCCGGTCGACCTGTAGAAGAGGAACGATCCCGCACATAGGCAGCGGCCAACTGACTACGGAGGATTTCCCTGTAGTTTTTTGGTTTGTCCCCCTCCCCAGTAGCGGGGAAAAAAGGCTCCATTTTGGCCGGTAGCGAGGGTAAATTGGGTGGAGAGCCAAAAGTCATCCCTCGCCGGGGATGGGACTATTGGGTGTCACAACCCAGGCAAATCAGCTTTGGGGGGCCCATTGCACAAGTGACCCCCGAGGGGCCCCCCTGCCTCCATCCCACGTATACTGCCACGGTGCTTGCGGGTCATCTTCCTCATCTCCATCTACCTCCTCCAGCTGCTCCTGCCCCCCTCTCTTGTCACCTGGGTAGAAAATCCATCATTTCACCAACAATGCTTCTGCTCCAAGTCCTCCTCCCCCCTCCTCCTCCATTTAGCCCCACCGGACTCAGGGGCCCGCGAGATTAGTCGCACGTCTCAGTCCCCTGCCCAGAAATTTTTCAGCATCTTTTCCAGGACATAAAGCAGGGGAATACATTATTCATCCGTAGCCCTGGCAATGAAAAAAAACGTGGCCTCCTCGAATGGCCCAACAAACGGCAGGTGTCACGATGAGCGCCATGGCTGACAAAAAGTTACACAGGGAATACCCTGTCCGCTGGATCATCAAAAAATCTTTAAAGGGCCCTTTTCTTGTTCATACAGCGGTAAAACATGTGCAGTGGAAATTTCCCAACGGCTGGAAACATCGCATTCGAGTGTTTTGGGGGGAGGCCGTTCTCCCCGCTGCAATGAGGAGGGTTTTTCCCTGGCTTTGTAGAATGGTTTAAAGTGCATGCCAGTTTCCTGACTTTTTTAGAATTTCTGAAGATGGTGGAAACTTGGGAAACCCTTTTTTCACAACCAGATTAAACCATGGCCCCAGAGGGGGGATGGCCCATCCCCCCTCAGTGCAGCGCGGACACCATGTTCCTCCTTTGCCGTCACCATGGCCCCATTTGCATTGGCGGGAGAAAGCCAACATCGATTTCTTGCTGCATGCCGGGGAGCAGTCCCCCCTGGTGATTTTCGTCTCCGAGGAAAGCCAGGTGTAGAATCATGACACCGCTGTGCCTACACATTGGTAGATGGAGCAGTACTTGTGGAGGCTGAATGGGGGAGAGGAGGCGGACATTGGCCAGGACCCGCATTTTGAAAAAGTGAAGGAGAAAGCGGCGTCTCCTGTCCAAAATTGTTGGTGTGCCGGGCGGGAAAGCAATTCCCCCAAATGGGCCTAAAGGAAGTACGGGCCCCTGCCGTAGTTAAGCTCCAATGTCCCCCTTGCCGGCACCTTGGAACAAACTATAAGCCAAGGACGGGCCCCCTTTTCTTTTAAAAATTTTTGAAGTGAGGTACGCTTTTGGAAAAGAAATTACGGTTTGGGAAAATCTCCATTTTGGGCTGGCCAAGCCTTTGTTCTCTGTTTGGTGCAAGTCCCCCAAATTGGAAAGGGGGATGCAGTACCAACAACTTGGACAGGAGCACGGTCAGCTGCTGCACCTTGGGAGGGTTTGGGTGATACGGGTTGTCTCTTTGAATCGCTCGCTAAATGACTGCGGCACCTTAGTAGCGAGGGCAGGGAGAGTAAAAAAAACAGCTGCCGTGCGGGTGGTGGACCTTACTGGCTGCAAGGGTTTTGCGTCCCACTGGGCCGGTGCTGCTGCTTTTGCTCGGCGGCAGGATGGACCACCACATCTGACCCACTTTTCTCCCAGGCCCCCGGATGGTACATGCATGTGTTGAAGGGGCGTGGTGCCAAGTTACTCCCTGGCCACGCTTACTTTCTGCCCAATTTACATATACCCAATTCGGCTCCCCCGGTGTCTTAGCAAAGAACTGCCACCCCCGCCGAGTATCGGATTTTTACCGACTACTACCGCCGCTGTCTCGCGGGGCCCCCTGTGCCGCTACTTTCTTGGACCTCGAAGGGGTTTTTTACCCGGGGCCGCTTTGCTCCCGCCCTCACAGCTGCTACCCTGTGACCACGGCCACACAACCCACTTCTGGCTACACGCTCCGGGACGCGCAGGCTGACCCCATCCTCCTGGACGATATAAGCCCTTTGCCTCACCCCTCCCAAGTGCAGCGGCTACACATCTCTATTTGTGTTTCATGTCACTGCTGCCCTCTCCCCGGTTTTGGGTATGCGGGGTGACCCCTCAAAATCCCCCCCATCCACTCTCAACATCTATACTTTGCCCCCCTACTGCAAAATAAGGATAGGGCCCCCCATTACTTCGCTCCCAAGTAGTGCTGACTGCCCCCTAAATTGTTCATCCGCAATTTGGCGCTGAGCCCAGCCAATAGTAGATCTCTGGCTGGGGGAACCCGGATGGGCCAGAGGCGGTTGAGGACAGTGGGGGGCCGCTGACCCGCTCCGGGCTATGCCAAATAAGGGTTGTGTCGACGACCCCACCATCTTGGTGGGTTTGTCAGATGTCTCGGGGAGGAAGTGGATGACCTAGTCAACCAAAACAAAAACCCCTTGGGTTGAGTCAGCACAGGGCCCCGCTAGATGACAGGGGCAGTTTGGCCTCCAAGTGACCCCTGTTGCGACGTCCCCCTTTCTGTGCGCGACCTGGCCTGTCCGGAATGTTTGTCACTGCCAATCGCAGGTGAAGACCTGAACCTCTCTGTCTGACTACGTTTGTTTTTAAATGTACAGAACTGTTTGATGAAAAATTGTATATGATAAATACACAGCCTGATTTGATCCAAATGAACCCAAAAGAAGCTTGGGTAACCCTTGGATATAATTTGCTCCAAAAGGGGCAGGAAAAAATTTCCCTTTAAAAAATCTGGGTATTTTACTGAATATAAAAGCACAAACAGGTTAATTAACCCTTGGTATGAAAAAATGCACAGAATTTCTTTGTTGCGGTGAAAAACAAAATTTCTTTTTCTGATACAACTGCAGAAAAATACTTAGTTAACCCTTGGTGAAATTGCCAAAAAAATGAGCAGCCAAAAACTACCAGCTTTGTAGTGTGTTACTGGCGTGTATTTTACATACACAACAAAAGGAAAAACTTTTTAAATTAACCTTTTTTTCTTGTGAATTATGCACAGGGAAAAATGTATTTTTTGGGGGTGAAAAAAAAAAAGGTTTTTTTTAGTAACCAGCAGCAGAAAAACGCTTAATTAAACCCCGGGTGTACATTTCGCAAAAGAATTTACAACCAAAAATACGAGCTTTGTACGTGTTACAAAAAGGGTGTATTTTCGCACACAACAAAAGGGAAAACTTTTAAATTTTAACCCCGCTTGTGATTTTTTGCCCAGGAAAAATTTATTTTTTGGCGGGGGAAATAAAAGGTTTCTTTTAGTCACCACAGCGCAAAACAACGCTTAAAAAACCCCTGGATGTAAATGCGAAAAGAATGAGAACCAAAAACTATGGCTTTTTGCGGTTACAATGGGGTGTATTTAGCTACACAAATGAGGAAAAATTTTAATTAACCCTTTGCTTGTTAATTATGCCACAGGAAAATGTATTTTTTGGGGGTGAAAAAAACGGTTTCTTTTAGTCACCACAGCAGCCGAAAACGCTTTAAATTTAACCCCCGGATGTAAAATTTCGCCAAATAATTTAGCAACAAAAATACGAGCTTTGTAGGTGTTTTTAATGGGTGTATTTTACGCTACACAAAAAGAGGAAAATTTGTAATTAAAACCTTTGCTTGTGAACTATGCTACAGGGAAAAATTTTTTTTTTGGCGGTGAAATAAAGGTTTCTTTTTTTCACCACACAGAGAACAACGCTTAAGAACCCCTGGATGTAAATTGACAAAAAATTGAGCAACCAAAAAATACCCCGCTTTGACGTGTTAAAAATGGCGTGTATTTTACGCTACACAAAAAGAGGAAAACTTGAAAAAACCTTCAGTTATGAATTATTCAGGAAAAATGTCTTTTTTGGGGGTTAAAAAGACGGGTTTTTTTTAGTCAAACCCCAAACCAGAACAACCTTTAACTAACCCCTGGATGTAAATGCGAAAAGAATTGAGCAGCCCAAAAAAAAAGTGGTATTTGTATTTTGAAAAGCTGTTTCTTTAAAAATTTAAAACAACAGGAACAGGTTTGATCACCCTTTGGGTATTTAAGTGGTGTGCTGATAGCATTAAAATTTTTAAAGCAGCTGCACTGGACGCACACTGGACTTCAGATCCCAAAAACCCCACAAAATCAAAAAAGAACATAAGAGAAGCAGTCTCTGAGACAAGTGAACACCCCCCCCAAAAACGTTTATAAAAATGAGTTCTTTAGATCATCTATATAAGAGCCCCCGGGGCACCCTTTCCCTAATCGTACAGTGGGGGCTTTTGAGCTCCCCCCGTCCCCGCCGGATTTATATGTGCGGTGAGTCACGAAACCCGCCCGGGCTCTGATTGGCTTCATTCTCCTGTCATGCGGTATCCCTTTTTCCCCCCAGAGTGCTTTGCCCATGTAGCGCCATTTGCCGCAGCCATTTTTTCAAACAAAAGCACACTTCGTTCACGCGAATTCCCCAAAGTTCGACTTCATTCCGAACTGAAGTTTTCCTGTAATTCTAAATGAATTCCACTTCGTTAGAATCAATTCGCCCATCTCTAGTTATATACCTTACAGTTCTTTGTGTTTGAGGCTACTATACACAGATATATACAGTTGATACTATATTGTGAATTAAACTAAGTATTATATTATGTTTGTTCCCAAGGAGAATTTTTCTTTAGGTGTAATTTAATAAAAGTTATTTTTAAACCCCATTGAAAAATTTTGTGTTTTGGGTATCAAATAGGGGTTTATTTATAAATTACATTTCAGTGACTTTTTTGGACTTTTAATTGGTAAAATTTATGGTTCAAGAAATAATATTAGAAATGGACATTGAGACATTGAAAACTTAACTTTTCATTTTCTGCCAATAAAGAGGGAAGCACTTTACTGTTATAGCTATTCCCTTGGCTGACAACCTAATGACTGGTGCAGATTGAAGGACAATTCAGTAACTAGAAGGGTGAAGTGTTCATCATAGACCAGATAAAAGAAGGATATTTTTCTCAGCTGATTCTATGAAATTCTCTGAGACCAAACTTGAAGTGTAAATAAAGCAACCTGTCAGTGTAATCCTCGCACAGTGGTTCCCTGGTTACCCAGACTCCATTCACAAAAAAATGTCTGAGATATTACTTACCAGACTCTCACCTGTTGTGCTTGGGACTTGGTTCTTTTCTTTTGACTAAATATTCCATCTTTGGGTTTACAACCATCTCCAGTCCTCTTAAAGACCTTTATCCGCCCTATACCCTTAAGCCGCCTGTTACCCACTAAACCCCCGTATACCCCCCCAAGCCGCCCGTATACCCCTAAGCCTGCCGTTAAACCCTAAGCTGCCTGTTTTAAAACCCCCAAGCCTTCCTAATACCCCCCAAGCCTCCGTATACCCCCCAAGCCACCCGTTTCCCCTAAGCCACTTGTATACCCCTAAGCGCCTGTAACCCCCTAAGACCTGTTTACCCCCCTAAGCCGGCCGTATAACCCCTAAGCCAGCCGTATACTCCCTAAGCCTGCCGTATACTCCTTAAGCCTGCCGTATACTCCTAAGCCTGCTGTATACCCCCCTAAGCCTGCCATATACCCCCTAAGCTGCCATATACCCGCTAAGTCTGCCGTATACCCGCTAAGCCTGTTGTATATCCACTAAGCCTGCCGTATACCCCCTAAGCCTGCCTGTATACCCCCTAAGCTTGCCTTTATAACCCCCTAGCTTGCCTTTATAGCCCCCTAGCTTGCCTTTATAGCCCCCTAGCCGACCTTTATAGCCCCCTAGCCTGCCTAGATACCCCCAGCCTGCCTGCATAGCCCCCAGCCTGCCTGCATAGCCCCCTAAAGGCTGCCTATATAGCTCTAAGTCTGCCTGCCTAAATATCCCTATAGCTACCATGAAGCCTGTCTGCCTATATAGCCCCCCTAAAGCTTGCCTACCTATATGGCCCCTATAGCCCACCTAACCCCTGTCTACCTGTATGACTCCCTATAGCTACCTAAATCCTGCCTGCCTAAATGGACCCCATATAGCCAGGGGGGCAGGTGCTGGAAAAGTTAGGATTCTAAGATATTTGTGTCTAAATCTGCAGGGACAAGTGGTCGGGAGATGTCATCATGATGGCGGACTGGACCAGATGTAGAACAAAGGGGAAAGCCCTGGCTTCTCTAGTTACGTCCCTGGCTGTGTCCCTTATTCTGTAATATGCAGCAGTTTTAGAGTATTTAATGCTCAAATATGGCAGTTTTCAGCCAGAAACGAGTCCAGCTTATACATGAAAAAAATGTGTTTTAATTACCTGCTTACCTGAGGTTAGCCCCGTCCACCTCACAACTGATTAACTTATTGTCACGCCAAGGGAGGTACAGTGAGCCCTGACTGGAACCCAGCCCACTGTCCCTGCCTACTTGACGTGCTGCGCTAGGCGACAGATGCCAACTGGGCAACAGTCCCTGCGCTGCTAAAGTGCTGGGGCCATCAGGAGGAAGAATAGTCAGACAGTCCGGGTCAATACCAAAACGCGAACGTCAAAGCCACAAATCAGAACCAGAGGGATAAACGTAAACAAGTCAGGGTCAAAAGCCAAACGGGAGCAAGGTACAAAATCAGAAGACAAGCCGGGGTCAGGAGAACAAGCCAAGGTCAGGTACACAGGTAAGCAGACAACAAACAATAGCACAGGTAGCAAGGCAGCCAGGAGAATATCACAGGCGCTGCACTCAGCCTTCAGGGAGTTTAAATGGGATTCCCGGACACCGCCCCAGCAGCCGATTGGAGCAGCCTCCGGGTCCTCCCATTGGCTGATGCGACACGCCCCCTGTCACGAGTGGGTGGGCCTCTGTCACTCACACAGCTACCAAGGGTGGAATAATCTATGTGACAGGTTCCCTTTAAACATAGAGGTGTACCACAAACAGCAGAAATCAGGAAGGGGATAAAATACTTCTCAATAGTCTGATGTACAATGAACAAATGTACGGCAGACTAGACCAATCATAATGACAAATCTAAAGCCCCATTCACATCTCGTTTATGGCCTTTATCCATAGGGCTTTTTTATCCATTGGGAACACTACGCACTTGCGTGGGGCTCCAGATAGCTAAGAGCAGCGGGTGGATAAAAGTATGGATGCGGAATTCATACATGGCACATGCCCTGGATCCATGTATGGTGGTAATATTGGTCTTAGTTCTATGGTTTTTCTATTCAGGAACAGTATGGTGGTATTATTCAGTCAGTTTGTGATGGGGATATGTAATCATGATGTGGCATTATTATTTGGTCTTTGTATGTTGGTATTATTGATAATATGGGCCTTGGTGCCCTGGTTTGGTCAATAAGAGTATGGTTATAATCACTCCTTGTCTAGCAGAATAGACAAAACTGTTGGTACCCTTCCATTAAAAAAAGAAAAACCCCACAATGGTCACTGAAATAAGTTGAAACTGACAAAAGTAATAATTAAAATTTTATGAAAATCAACTAATAAAAATTAGGTATTACCAGTATGTTTGAATTGTGGTTCAACTAAAAAAAATGAAACTGGCATGAACAAAACTTACCCCTAGAAAAGATTGAAAATAATTTTACCATAGCAACATGTTAAACCAGGTGTGTCCTGTAATTAGCATTACAGGTATCTTGAAACATAATCAGTCAGTCTGCCTATTTAAGGGGTAAGAAGTAGTTCTTGTGTTTTTTGGTATCATGGTGTGTACCAAACAGAGTATGGTCCAAATGAAGCTAAGGAGAGAGTTGTCTCTGATTAGAAATAAAATTACAATAAACATGCTTAAGGTAAAGGCTATAAGATCCTCTCTAAAAAGCTTTATGTTTTTGCTACTATAGTTCCATATAATTTTTAGAAATTTAAGGTTTATGGGACTATAGCTGACCTTCCTGACTGTGGCCGCAAGATGAAAATTGATGACAAATTGAAGAGGTAGATAATACGAATGGTAACCAAAGAGCCCAGAACAACTTCCAAAGAGATTAGAGGTGAACACCAAGAACATGATTTATCAGTGTCAGATTTTACCACCCGTCTCTGTTTTTGCCATAGACTTAATGGGAGATGACTGAGAAGAAAACCACTGTTGAAAAAAAAATCATAAAAAAGCGAGACTAGAATTTGAAAAAATGCTTATCAGCCCCTTACCTCTGCAGTCATTGGCCTTTCTGAGAGAGCCCCATTTTTGAAATCTGTGACACTTTATGTGAGAATAACTTTTTGACACTTTTACCTATTCAATTGATTCAGAGAATGCTTTCTCGTGACACATTGTGCTTTAAGTTAGTAAGAAATTTTGGTCCAAACAATCCTTGTTTATTTGTGAAAAATAAAATATTATGAAAAATTTGCCATTTTCAAACTTCAAAAAGTTTTGCGTGTAAGACAGATAGTTATTCCACTCAAAATAGTTTATAGCTCACATCTACCATATATCCATTGTAGGTTGGCATCATTTTTTAAATGTCTTTTTATTTTTTTTACGACATTAGGGGCTTAGAAATTTAGTACTCATTTTTCCCATTTTCAAGAAAATTTGCAAGATACATTTTTTTAGGAACCAGTCCTGTACTGACATGGTTTTGAGGGGCCTGCATGTTAGATACCCCCATAAGTGACTTCATCTAAGAAACTACACACCAACAAACTACATGGCATAGGGCCATAAAAAATTTTTTTTGTTTTACTGCCTTTACACAATAAAACAATTTTATTCAAAAAAGAAAACACGTTTTTGCATCGCCATAATCTGAGAGCCATAACTTTTTAATTTTTTTGTGTACGGAGCTGTGTAGGGGCTTGTTTTTCCCAGGATGAGTTCACCGTGCGGGTTAATTAATATGACAGATTTATAAGGCAGGTCGTTACGCGCATGGCAATACCAAATATTTGTACTTCATTTATTTTTAGTCTTCTTAGGGGCAATTGGCATTTGTAAAGGGGAAAAGGGTGGTGTATGTGTTTTAGTTTTAGTTATTGTGTTTGTGTTTCACTTTTTTTTTTACTTTTTTTTTTTACTTTTTCACCTTTTTTTCACTTTTCCCCATAGGGGATTTGTATCAGTGATCGGAGGATGTGTGACCTGATGTGATATCATGTGCTTGGGCATGGTTGAAGGCTTGGCCTGCTGTGATGTCATGTGCCGAGTACACTGCTTTGCCCCATGGCCCCTAATGCTGTTAAGATAGCTCTGTTTTTCCATGACATCTGTCGGATTACCTTGAAAAATTTATACCAATGGATTCTATAAATAAAGCAAACGCAGTCTAATTTGGACTATGTTTGGCCTGTTGATTTCTATACCTTGCTCATGGACAGGATTCAGCATCTTTGGAATGTGCTGGAAAAACAAATCCCAAAGGCCCAACGATACAAATCCAATACAGAGAGGCCCCACCTAATAACTTTCAGGATGTGTAGGATCCAATGTCGGACTGGGGTTCCTGGTGTTCACTAATGGAGTTGATTCTTGAGGCCCACCCTACAGCTTCTGTACATGACTGCACATACTGCATGATTCTTACACTCTTCCTCTCTTTCTTTGTCTTTCTCCCTGAAAATCAGTCCCAGGCCTGATATGCCCAGGGGCCCACAATGCCAATGGACGCAACAGTTGTTTCCCCTGTTCCCCTGTAGCCAAGTCCAAGCCTGATAGGATCTATTGCTAACAACATTTTGCCCAATACCAAAGGACAACTTAAGAGGTTTTATGTCCATGCTTTAATGGGTCATAGCTGGTTTGGCAGCAGAAGGGGATCTACACAATATTATAGCTTTAACAACATAGCTGATTAGGGTAATGTGCCAAGTACTTTTGCCTGCAGACCATCCTTCACTAATATCATTCTATGGAGCTTCCTTAAATATATGGGTGTTTTTAAATAGGAAGAAGGGAATAAGCAGCAAATTCACACCTTTGGAGGCAGCTTATCTCCCTTGAGAACAAAATGATCTGGCATTTTGAATTTCAACTGCCTCGTCCTCTGATTCTTATTTTCCTTAGGAAGGGAAGATCTCTCCTTAGGGAGAGCACCGAACGAACGGCTTGTAGAGTTTGTTTTGCCTTTTCGCCCTCTACTTAGCATCTGCATATCACAAGGCATTATGGGAAAGGGGCTGAGACGCCTACAGCGCCCTCTGTTGGATGTAAAAAATCCTCAATTTGCTTTTGAAAAAAACTGACTTTTTTCATGACTCTTTTCTGGCAGAAAACTGTAGATTTGAGCACTAAATACTCGAAAACTACAGCATCTTACAAAATAAGGGACACAGCGCTGGAAACAGCATGTCATAATCTATGTGACAGGTTCTCTTTAAGTTTTTACTTTTATTTGTACAGATGTAGCATACCATTGAGAATGCCAAATTAACGTATACTACATCTCAGGGACGTTGCTATAGGAACTGCAAAGATAGCAGTCACTACTGGGGCCTGCAGTCTAACAGGGCCAAAAAGCTCTTCTGCCACATAAAACAACACCAGTTTTGTAAATAACAAATGGTAGCTAAGGGGCCAAATTTCACTTTTAGCATTATGACCCAGAAGCTTTAAATATGCCTCATCTGCAACTCCAATGAGACCTTAATGTGGGTCTAACTTTAGTATCTTTGTGAAACAGCTCTCCTTAAGTCAAAGCACATTGGTGTTTGATGTAATGTGCATTTAAATTGTAGCAGCAAGATACATCTTTTATAATGTTAATCACAAAACTATGTGGGTCAGCAAACTATAATGAAAGTGGGCAGTTTGACATTGATGATGAACAATTTTTTTTTATTCCCTTCAAAAAAGAGGAACTTGCTATAATATTATGACTATTCTCTTGGCTGGAAAAGTAATGTTCACAGAAAACTGAAGGGCAACTCAATAACTAGCATATATATAACAAAAGCAAAAAGGCAAAAAAAGAATAAAATATAATCTATTTGCTGACATTATCTACTGATTGGCTGTGCCCTTAAAACATTGATATCATGGTAATTCGGTCTCATTCTCGAAGGATTCATAGTACATGCATAGAAAAGAAGTTTAACTGAACTTTGAAATATTCAAAGTTATAATTATTCTTAGATGTCCTGTATTAGAACTATAAATTTACTTCATGAAAGAGACGTTTATTCCCAAGCACGTACCTTAGTAGTATTTAGAATATAGAAAGTTTTAGCTATTTAACATTGTAAAGGCTTCTTTTTACTTACAAAAAAGTCAACAGAAGAGCCAAAAAACTCTGATACAAGTTTAGAAAGTATGACATTGATCAACTGGTGTCGAGTTGCTTTTGACTCATAGTTTATCTGAACTGTGATAGGTTTTTAGTTAGTTGACTAGCTACAGAGAGTTTGGCCTCCATATTGTTTTCTATTGTTTTAAGCCAACTCATTGCTGGTTTTCATCTTCGATGTTGACCTTCTAGCTTTTCGAGCATATCTTTCTCTGACGATCTTTCCCTCTTTCAAAGTGTAAGAACAGTAGTCTTGACATCTGGGACTCCAGAAACGTGTATAATTTTATTTCAAATCTTTATACGGGTTATTTAATCATATACAGCCTCTGTCAGAATACAGCCCCCGGAGCAATCAGTTGAAAGACCAGGGAACAAATAAATTGACAGATTCAAAAGCAGTAAAAATAAACCTCTAGCTGCAATTTAGGGTTAGGGTTGAATTTTTGGGCAATATAACCAAAAATCGACTGCGCTCAATTCAAATCAAAGTACTCAAATTTGGGTCAAATTTGACTTATACTCAAATCCAAAGCTCAACACTACTGTTGAGCCTCCACTGGAGACGTACGGGCTGGCATCCTGTCAGCAGTTTGGTACTGTTGACTATTAGCAGTGTGAACTGTTTTTATCTAAAGAACCAAATGCCTTATTATCTACTATACTTTCCAGTCCAGTGTCCACCTGAGGCTCCCTCACAGCAGACTTTCGGCATCTCTGCCCCAGCAATTGTAACTGTGTCCTTTGTGTATGGCAGTCCCACATTCTCCTATGTCTCTAACAGAGTGGTAAAAGTGCCCTTAAAGGGGTTTTGCCACGAAGTGAGTTCCTTACCTCCTTATCAGCTCGGGGGAGAATATAAACAAATCATGCTGATTCATGAACGGCTGCAGGGGTGAGAGGGAGGGGGTGAGCAGAGAGTGAGGAAGAAAGGAGCATCTCAAAAGTTTACTCAAGTAA
Source organism: Phyllomedusa bahiana (assembly GCA_025379985.1). NCBI lineage: Eukaryota > Metazoa > Chordata > Amphibia > Anura > Hylidae > Phyllomedusa > Phyllomedusa bahiana. The sequence goes on along the minus strand of JAODAL010024013.1, from coordinate 1,241 downwards.
TAACATTACTCTATACAGCAGACAGACTCATACACTGCACATTTCTCCCCAGCCCCTTAAAATCTCATTCATGCTCCCTGTCATCAGATAAGAAGTGCAAACACGCAAGCATGGCTAGATCAGCTACTGTCAGCTCCTCTGGTCGTGTCTAATGTAAACGTTCAAGAAACTAATGGGGACTGAGCAATGCTGTAGCTCTCACAGGCTTCACTTTTTGTAATCACATATATTTAGAAAAGTGATTAAATACCCATTTTGGGAGGATCCCACGTCAACATTACATCATGGCAAAACCCCTTTAATTACAGCTTTAATGCAACCTTGAGCTTTCCTCTGTATACTTTGTATTCTGATGAAGAAATAAATGTTGGTCTTTTGGAGGCCCCGTTATTTTCTTTGTTAAACTTTTTTAAAAATATTTTTTAGAAAGATCAGATATGTTCTATAATATTTCAACATGGTACCAACAGAATAACCTCAGAGAGCCAGAAGTTTAAACAGGAAAAGTATGAAAAACCAACATCTCCATGGAAAAAAATCTTTCCTCCCCCCTCAAAAGACAAAATGACATTCCCTTTGTCTGAAGAAAAAAAGGATTCAGTTTCCAGAAGAGAAATGCCTTCAAGAAAGGCTTAGATAACCACTTATACTAAATAATATTAATACTTATGTAGCTGTATAAACATACCTCCCAACTGTCCTGATTTCGGCTGGCAGGTGTCCCAATTTTCATGGGTATGTACCGATTATCCAGGGCAGTCCAGTAATTGCACGTCCGAGGGACGCACAAACAGCGGGCACGAACTTGTTGGCTCTCACGTACTCTCGCCGCAACAGCCTTTAAGTGTAGAAGAACAGTGGAACCGGGGAAGCATCATAAGATGCTCCCCTGACATCACTAGCTGCAAGGAACTTGGAATGCCTTTGCCCGATTCCAGTCTAGTATGGGGGCGTGGAGACGCAGCCAGGGGAGACCCAGGTGAACCACAGAAGTAGAATGCAGAATCACAAGGAATGAGATCTTTTCTCTGTGGAGTGCTCCAACCTGAAGTAATAGTGACACAGTGCAATACTGGATGGTGCCCTTTAAAAGTATTGGTTTTCTAGAGTGCTGGTGGGGGGATGGTTGCTCACCTTTTATTCACTTTTGGATGATTGAGAAGCTTGAGAACAAGAGGTCTGCTCAAATGTATAGTTACATAGTTAATACGGTTGAAAAAGACAAATGCTCAGGTAAAAAA
>JAODAL010024012.1:0-61482 GCA_025379985.1 Phyllomedusa bahiana | reverse complement strand
TTAAGATATCAAAAATAACATGTGATTTTAAAATGACATCCATTTCATCACACAGACATTAATTTTTTGGATGTCACTTTGATTGGGACACCAGAAAAATAATTAGAAGTTGTTCCTTTCTTTAAACCATTTATCACAAAATTCCTTTACTACATGCGACATCCTGTCACCCATATCATGTCATCATAACATTCCAAATGGAAAATTTAATTCGCACAAAAAGAAATTGTAGCTCCCAAAAAAACTTTGACATACATCAGCAAGCTGTTCTGGAGAAAATGGGGACAACAAAGGGATATTCGGAAAATTTTTTTAAAAAACCCATAATCAAAGTTGATACTATGACACAGGGACAGCTTACTAGTAGAAAAACCCAAAAAAAGAAAAATCGGATGGACTTTCGGGTATTACCTTCTCTACCATGTATTCTTCCAATAAAACAGGTAGTGGAAATTGTCAAAAAATTCTTCCCATCCTGTATACAACATCCCAGTTTGGCGAAAATTATGGGCAAAGGAGTTGATTTATCTCTAGAAAAAGCTCCTAATGTAGGCTCTATTGTCTCTCCTAGTTTGTTTTCTGAGCACTGGAAATCGCTTACACAAAACCTGGTTAACAACTCCAGGGTCCTTTCGCTGGGGGACATAGTGTATGCCTTACTTGCAACTACATGGAAGTCAGAAATACATTTACTTCGTTCGTCACAAAAGTGTTACAAGATTCACCAATATATTAATTGTAACACTAAAAATGTCATATATTTGATTTCATTGCGTTTCTTGTTGTTTAAAATATGTTGGATGCACATCCACCACATTTAAAAAAAGAATTAGACTCATATTTTTGACTCCAGGAAGGGCAATGGCTTACATCGATGTCCGCAGTATCCAAACATTTTATAGAAAAACACGATGGTGATCTACAATCTTTCCGTTGATTGGGGTTGAAAGGGTTACTTCAAACACTAGAGGTGGCAAAATACGTGGAAACTACTTAATTGTGAAGCTAAATGGATATTCACACTACGTACCCGACAACCGCAAGGACTAAATATAAAATTATGACATTTTATGCCATTACTAATAATAATCTCCTTTTCTATATGCCACCTACTAGCCTTAGTGATTCCCTCCATATCTATTAATATACACATCACGTGGACCTAATAAGATATTCCCTTTCGATATGTGCTTTTAACGTATGTTTATCATGGTTGATTTCTATTTGGATTTAAGGGGTTAGACCATATCTGAATACTGAACACGCCCGTTGCTATTTAACCCAGCATCCGGACGTTGACAGTCTGACCTGGAATAAGGTGCACGTCACCGACAACGGTCGGTCTCTGCTGGAGGGAACTTTACGACTGCTCGGGGATCGCTGTATATTTGTTGTGTTGTTTCTGGCTGTTAGCAGTGTGGCTCTCTTGCTTATAGTGCACTCCGTATCTGACTAGCTTGAAACAGGGTGAACAGAGCTGGATTGTTTGTGAATGCAGCTATGACCATTATACCTGTCTGACCCCACTGATAAATAAGTGCTGGGAAAAAAGGAGTTTTGAACCACCATTTTAGTTGATACTATGTCATAGGACTATTCCCCTGTTCCGTTACCTCAGTTTTGACCATTATGCCTGCCCTGACACACAGATTAAAATGTGTGGTGGGACCAAAGGTAGTCTTTGACCACCTTCTTTAGTGAACTGGCATTGATTTTACTTGTCACTTGGCAACGTACTTCTGTTCATCAGTTCTTCCTGTACTCCCTTGTACTAGTCGAGGAATATTTGTTTCAGCTTTTTTGTGCTTGCCATTTTTTTTTTGTAGTGTTATTATAGAAAAACACATTTTTTAAAATTAGTTGGTATCCCAACCACGTCTGTAGTTTCTCCTTTTTTTTAATTGCATGTTATGGGGTTGTCTTATACTGGAATTGCTTAAACATGTTTAAGAGATCTTGCAAAAACACAATTCTTTTTGACAATAGTGTGTAAATTAACGGGGTGTCCTACCTAGTTCCTGTTTACTGACTGCAAATCACCTTGAGCTATTAGCTGCATTCACAGCAAAATGCCCCAATATTCTATACATGGACATTTGAGCCACTTTTGGAGACAATTGGTGAAGAAACACAATGTCCTTGTTTGGAAACCACTATTTTTTTGAATAGGACCTGTAGAACTTATAGAATTGCTGCATTCAAAGCAAAATGCCCCAAAATTCTAAACATGACCCGTGAAGCCACTTTTGACAAATTGTGAAGGAACAAAAGTCACTGTTAGTTAGAGTATACCTAATATTTTGTAGTATAGGACCTGTTGTTATTGCTGCATTTCAAGCAACTTGAACCCAAAATAATTTATATAAAGATTCTTCTCAGCCACTGTTAAAAATGTGTTGAGGGAGAAATGCTCCACTTAAAAGCACATATTTATGTTCCAAAGGACCATGATTCTAGCTTTATCTCACAGCACCATGACCCCAAAAAATTATAAAATTGACCTTCTCAAGCCACTGTTAAAAATTGTGAGGAGAAATGGCACTTAGATGCCACATTTCTGTTCCAAAGGACCATGTTTTCTAGCTGTATCTCACAGAACCCATGACCCCAAAACCATTGACAATTGCGGAAAAAAAAATTTCCTAAAGATGAAGTGAGTAAATGGAAATACGGTTTTGTCATGAAAACCTTGCTGTCTTCTTACCAGCTCTCTCACAGCATAACCAGCCATAAAATGGAAACTTTTGGGAAATGCAGAACTAAAAATTGCAGTAAGAAATGTCATTTGTAAAAAAAGTTTTCAAAGGATGGACCATTTCTGTTTGGAGAGGGAATGTGAAGTAGACCGGCAACTAATCGATTGACTAGGGCAAGTGGGGCCACAACATCATCAGAGTTCCATGCATGATTCATACTTGATGAAGTCAAACGATCCACATTTATTGTGGAAGCCGGATGCGTTGTCTGTAAATGACTCCTCCAGCTTGTTGCTGAAGGTCAGCTCAGTTTATGACGCTGGCTGCTGGGCCAGGACAATCCTCTTATGGCGTGGCGGAAGCGAGATCGGGCCATCATCCATTTTTGGAACCAGAAGTCAATTGGGTCAGGGAACACTCCAAAAACACCGGTTTGAGACGCAGATAGTCGTGCATCATTTTCTTAAGCTGGTCTCTGTGTGTTGTATGTGTGTCCTGCATTACATGCGTTGGTGAGGTGGTAATTAAAGATTGGCCTGATGTCACCATTAGGCTTCTGTCACCTTGCCTGCTTGCTGCTACGGCTCTTGGCACTATACTGATTGTCACGTGTCTGACATTGTTCCACAGCATCATATGGAAGAATGTGAAGAAGACGATACATATGTTCTCCAGTTGATCAATCAGCAAGGTCTCCATTTCCTGCATTGCTTCTCTCTATTTGGGATGGGTGGAAGGAAGTGCTGGAGTTTGGTTTTGTACCGGGGATCCAGGTGGGTCGGCCACACCATGTAACTGATGTTCATTTTGTTGGCCTTATTGCGAGGATTCATGTTGGAGGAAATGGAGCAATACCAATCACTCATGTGAGAGATGGAGCCTTTGTTTCCCAAGCCTCTGGGTCGAGGGTGGCACTAGCAAATGGATTCTTCCTTTATTCCTCCTCCGCATCAAATTCGCCGCCAATCCTCTTTCCTAGGCACATAGGCTGGGTCGTCGGTTAACGTACTGTGTCAGGAATACCTCCTCCTCCTGCTTCCTCCGGCATAGCTTCAATACAGCCCTGACTTGCCTCAGATGATGCACCCTGAGAGCTGATGCGCCGCCTTGCAATTGCTGGATCCCGAACCACTGCCTAAATGAAGACCCGATATAAAATTGTGGAACTGTGGGGCTTGTGGATTCGACGGAGGAGAAAGGCTCCTGTCGCATCTGTGTCCATCTCCGCTCCGTGCTGGTGGGACCAGATGTTTCAGAGTGTACCAACAACAGTTCCAGATATAAACTTAGATCACCACAATGGTCATGCTGACAATGGCAGTGACTGCACCACACTTGACATTTTGGTGGCTTCATTCAAAAAAACTGGCAAGGTTTGTGCAGAGTCCTATTCAACATTGACTCTCATAGGTTGGCCACTTCACCACTTAGGTCTGCTCCGCTGATTGTCAGGCTGTGTCATTCGGTATGGTATTGGCATTGCGCTGCCGCCACATTCACTGGAGCATGTGGTGGAGGTGGAAATTCCAGAGTGTTGCACCGTCAACGTTGTGTAGTTGACGGGGAGGCTGTGCTGACGCTGCAGCGCAGCCGGCGGGACGAAGCTGGGTGCGAAACGGCGGAAGTGCGATCTCTGACCTCGAGCCTTCCTCAGCAGGCTAGTCCAGTCCCGGGGTAGCACATTAGAACTTCTGGTCGCCGAGCGTTCATGACATGTGGCAGGCAAGGATGGCTCCAGGCCTACCGATCTTATGGGCGACCCTTTATCGCACACCTCCTTGCCTGGCACAAGGTTCTTGGTCACACCAGGCAAGCGCTCGGTCAGTTGCGGAGAGCCGTCCACAGCTTCTGACCTGTGTGTTGACGGTCTCCAAGACAGTTTATATTTCAAACTCGGCCTTGTTTTCTCTGGGGCCTTCTTGTGCCAACCAGAGGACTTGGGGGAATGAGCTCTGCACTATCCCTGCAGTTTTGATGAGGTGCGCCCCGAGACTGAGAGCCAAACGTCACCACCACGAGGACATCCACCCGCTCACCTGTGAGCTGTCACAGAGTTATAGTGGTTTGGCCGTGCTACTAGTCCATGTGTTCGGGTGGGCAGATGGAATTTTCGGACACAGATGCATATCATACGCGTTGAAATTTTAGAATGTCAACGTGGCTGGGCCTAGGGGCAGGGACGGCTTTTATGGCTGAAATTCCTGCTCGGCATTTTTGTTATTGAATTGGGAGACAGTGAGCGGCCATGAAGTGGCGGAACCCATCTGTGGCCACACCAGACGGTGGATAAAAGGCTACATTTCCATGGCCAAAAGCCTGGCAATGCCGACATTCAGGATTTGTCTTTGGGATGGGTTTGGGTTTAAGTGTTTCTCTGCCCCAAACCTGGAAAGACAGAAGGCTGGCTGCTTAGGACTGGAGCTGTACGGCGTGCAGGTCGTCCAAAACTGGCGGGAAGGTGAAGGGGTAGGATGGGTCTCTGGTGGTGCTGGTGGGTATCGGCGCGGTGGATGATGATGCGGAGGAGGATCCCTGATAATGACTCGAGAGACTTGGGCAGCTGAGGAATCGCTTGGTGGTGGCGGATGGAGGAGGAGGAAGGAGGACGGAGACAGAGGGTTGTGACAGTGGTGGAAAGCACGGCATCGTTCGTGGCCTTTTTTGACCACTGTGTTGCCTTCCATTTCAACTCATGCATTCGATGCATGTGGCGACTAGACATGTTGGGTGGTGTTGAAAAACTTAGATTCTTGCCTCTACTGATGCGTTTACGGCAAAGGCGGATATGACATCAGTGGGTGAATCAGAGGCTGTGCTCAAAGAAGCCCAGGCTTGAGAGGGGTCCTTGGGACCTTTTTGACGGCCGTTAAGTGAGGAGCGGGGTTTTCGCTGACCTGTGGCTGGCGAATCATATCAGCGGACTTCTGCGACGCCCTCTCCCGTTTTGAGGCGGGACCGTATTGACACTACCCCATCGTCTTTCCTCCTCGGTCCTGTGTTGAAGATTTGCATGCAAATTCTGCGGGAAAGAAAAGACACGATGGTCGCAACTGTCCGTTATCTTCATCACACACGGTGACTTGGTCGTCCCCTGACATTTGCAATCAGGAGCTGGGGTTACAAGCAGAGGCACTGCAAGGCGGGTTGCCAAACGCACTGTGCGTGAGTTTTGCCGATTGGACGGCTTCTTCTCACCTACTCTGTTGGCCATCTGTAACTGGGCGTAAGAGCAGACAAAATTCATCCTCTTTGGCCTCTTGTTCTTTAACAAGCCTTCTGACCCAACCGCATTTTTGTCATCAAAGAAGGTCTTCAGAAAATGGATTATCCACAGTGGTGGGTACACGAGTTGACATTTGGGCTTGCCTTCGCTTCATGGTTGGACGGTGCTGATGATGCTGATGACGACAATTTGTGGGCCGTGATTGGGGGAGGACGAGGAGGAGGTATGACTGCTGGATGCAGGTTGCATTAACCAATGATGACAGAGTGGGCGACGCTGTTCTTTATGAATTTCACAGGGCCCTGACCCAGCGATATGACATGGCCTGTCGGTCCTGCAACCGGACGATCCGCTGGCATGCGTGTTGTCGGCACGCACTGGAAGGAGCACAACTTTCTCTCGTACCTCTACCTCCATGTCCTACACCCCCTCTTGCTTACTTACCACCTGCATTTCACTCCATGTTTCAAAAGATAAAGATTAGATTAAGGTCATGGACGAGTTTTGGAATGTCTCTTATTAAAAGATGGCAAATACACAGCTATTCTAAATTCCTTCTTAATTTCCTACAGTCCAACTAGGATTAGGAAACTGAATAAGTTTCTAGCGAAACCTGTTGATATGGCAGTCTGGTGGAAGAACCGTAAGACAAATCAACAGTGTTATTATTCAGTCCAGGGTTTTACCAAATGCGCCTGTTTAGGCAATTGGTAATGTTAGTTTTAAACAAAAATAACATACATGTGCGCTATTCGCGCCATAAAACTGTGATCAACAGATACCAATAAAACCTTTTCAGACATTTAGATGGTTAGAAAGTGTGTTTTTTTGCAGCAATGACAAAACGAGAACATTTTCACTAGAAAATTTTCTATCAAGTATTGTCGTTACAACGTGGTTATTTAAAAAAAAACTAGGGTCTGCCCACGTGCAATACAGCTATTTAAAATTAGACTATTCGGATAACCACAACGTTGGTTTTTGCACCTATCAATACTCCAACGGTGACTACATTATTGTGCTGTATTCAAATATTTAAGGCAAGGGTGGCCTTATGAAACAAAGCTGGCCTGCACCAAAGTGAAAAAAAAACACCTATCTGATTGTATACGGATAATAATTTGGTATTTCACTTGCATCCTATAAAATACACCGGCAGTGTTTACAAAAATTGCTGGATTCATATTTATGTGCAAGCTGCCTCTATGACAAAAGCTGGATTGCGCCAAGGTGAAAATAACACCTTCTGATATATATACGGATAATAAAAAGGTATTTTTTGGCACTTATCAATACAACGGCGGTGTACTACAAAAATTGCTTTTATTCAAATTTAAGTGCACAAATGGTGCCTCTCCCATGAACAAGCTGCTGCACCTAAAGTGATAAAAAAATATTCTGAAAGTTTTACGGTATAATAAAAGTGGGTTTTGCAACCTAATCAAATACACCTGCGTTGATTCCAAACATTGCTCTGTATTCAACTTTAAGTGCCATGGTGGCTCTATGAAACAAATCTGGCCTGCGCCCCAAATGAAAAAACACCTAAATGAAGGTATTAAGGATATAAAAAGGTATTTTTTGCACCTATCAAATACACCGGCAGTGACTAACAAAATTGCTGTATTCACATTTATGTGCAAGGTTTGCCTCTATGAACAAAGCTGGATTGCGGCCAAAGTGAAAAAAAAATCTATGTGAAATGTATAAGGATAATAAAAAGTATTTTTTCACATATCAATACAACGGCAGTGTATACAAAAATTGCTGTTATTCAAATTTAAGTGCAAGGTGCCCCTCTATGAACTAATCTGGCCTGAACCAAAAGTGAAAATAAAACACTATCTGAAATGCTATCACGGATAATAAAAGTTGAGTTTTGCACCAACAAATACACCGGCACAGTGGAATACATAATTGCTGTATTCAAATTTAAGTGCAAGTGCCTCTATGAACAAAGCTGGCCTGCGCCAAGTGTATTATACCACATACTGAAATGTTTACGGATAATAAATAGTGGAGTTTTGCAAATATCAAACTACACAGGCAGTGACTACAAAAATTGCACTGTATTCAAATTTAATGCAAGGTGCCTGCTTTTGAACTAACTGGCCTGACCAAAGTGAAAAAAAACACGCTATCTGAATTTGTTTGCGGGATATTAAAGTGGAGTTTTGGCACCTTTCAAATACCACCTGCGTTGATTTCAAAATTTGCTGTATTCAAATTTAAGTGCAAGGTGGGCTCTATGATCAAACTCTGGCCTGCGCCAAAGTAAAAAAAAAACACCTATCTGAAGTATTAGGAATAATAAAAGTATTTTTGCTCCATCAAATACAACGGCAGGACTACAAAATTGCTGTATTAATTTTAAGTGACTAGGTGCCTCTTGATACAATGCTGGATTTGCGCCAAAGTGAAAAAACACATATCTGAATGGTATACGGATAATTAATTAGGTATTTTTTGCACCTATCAATTCTTCGGCGGTGACACAAATAATTTGCTGTATCAAATTTAAGTGCATGGTGACTCTCATATGAACAATGTGGACTGAACCAAAAGTGAAATAAAAAACACCTTTCTGAAATGTATACGGATAATAAAGGTATTTTTTGCACTATCATAAATACACCGGGCAGTGACTACCTAAATTGTGTATTCAAATTTAAGTGCAAGGTGGCTCTTTGAAACAAATCTGGATTGCGCCAAAGTGAAAAAAAAAAACTCACTATCTGAATTGTATAGGATAATTATAAGGTATTTTTTTGCACTATCAATACAACGGCGAGTGCTACAAAATTGCTGTGTTTTTCAAATTTAAGTGCAATGTGCCTCTATGAAACAATGCTGGCCTGCAACAAAGTGAAAAAACCACCTATCTGAAATGTATAAGGATTTAAAAATCTGAGTTGTGCACCTATCAAATACACCGGCAGTGACTTACTAAATTGCTTGTATTCTTAAACTTTGATAGTGCATGGTGCCTCTATGAAGAAAGCTTGGCCTGCGCCATAGAGGCCCAAAGTGAAAAAAAACTCCTATCTGAAATGTAATACGGATAATTAAAATTGAGTTTTGCACTTTCAAATACAACGGCAGTGCACTACCTACAAAATTGCTGTATTCAACTTTTTAAGTGACAAGGTTGCCTCTATGAACAAAGATGGATTGCCCAAAGTGAAAAAAAAAACCTATCTGATTGGTATACGGGGACTAATAAAAGTGGAGTTTTTGCACCTATCAAATCTCATGCGGGACTACATAAATTGCTGTATTCAAAATAAATTTAAGTGCTAGGTGCATCTGGGATGAACAAAAGCGGCCTGCGCAAAGTGAAAAATACACCCTATCTGAATGTGATACGGATAATAAAGTTGAGTTTGCACCTATCAAATATATCGGCAGTGACTACAACATTGCTGTATTCAAATTTAAGTGCAAGGTGCCTCTATGAACAATCGCTGGGGACTGCGCCATAGTAAAAAAAACACCTATATGAAATGTTACGGATAATAAAAGGTATTTTTTTTGCAACTATCTATACTACCGGCAGGGTTGGTGACTACATAATTGCTGTATTCAAATTTAAGTGCATGGTGCTTCTATGAACAAATGCTGGACTGCGCCAAACATAGTGAATAAATAAAAAAACACCTATCTGAAATGTATACGGATAATAAAAAGTGGAGTTTTGTCCCCTATAAAATTACCCTCGGTGCAAAAAAAATTTGCTTTCAATTTAAGGAAGGTGCCTCTTGAACAAAGCAGACTGCGCCAAAGTGAAAAAAAAACCTCTAAAATTTTTTTTCTAAATAATAGTTGAGTTTTGCACCTTTAAAAATACATTGCAGTTACTAGAAAGATTTTTTCCCTATATGTTCGGCTCCCACAATTAAAAAGTAATATTTCACCAGAAAACTGTTAATAAAAACCCACTGCAATGCAATGTCTAAACAAAGTCTGGGCTGCACAATATCCACTCTCCTTTAAAGAGCTTGTCTGTCTGTCTGTGTTCGCCCGCAGCCCCCCCCCCCCGTGACTGTACAGCGCTAGATGCTCCTTTAAAATTCTCAGCCTAAGTAACTAAAATCTGCAAATCTCTAATCTACCCAAGTTCTAATGTTCACAGCTAAAAGCATAGATGTCTGTGTGAACAAATAGAACAGTTTCGCTGAGCTGTTTTGACAGAGACCGAGCACACGTCCTGCTCTTATGAGACACACTAACACACTGATGCTGAACAGGAAGGGCTGTTCTATGTAAAACGAGGTCATGTGATTTTTCCAGCCAATCGCAACCATACACATCCCAGTCATGACGTCGCACACCCAGCTCACCCTGCTCTATTCTCTAAGCTGATTTGCTGGCCGCCAAAATGACAGGAAGCGCTGAAAATGGCGCGATGTTAATAGATTATGTGCAATATTTTCACCTAAATTATCGCGTGATCGAAAAAATCCGATCAACATAAAAACTGTGCCGATTTCAACTTTGTCAATAATCATCGCTCAACACTACTCATCACCTGCCCAATACAATCCCAACAGTGAAACATGGTGGTGGCAGCATCATGCTAGCGGGATGTTTTTCAGCTGCAGGGACAGGACGACTGGTCGCAATTGAAGGAAAGATGAATGTGGCCAAGTACAGAGTTATCCTGGATGAAAACTTCTTCCAGAGTGCTCTGGACCTTAGACTGGGCTGAAGGTTCATCTTCCAACAAGACAATGACCCTAAGCGCACCACTAAAATAACAAAGCAGTGGCTTCAGAACAACTCTGTGCCCATTCCTGACTGGCCCAGCCAGAGCCCTGACCTAAACCCAATCGAGCGTCTCAGGAGAGACTTGAAAATGGCTGTCCACCAACGTTCACCATCCAACCTGAGGGAACTGGAGAGGATCTGCAAGGAAGAATGGCAGAGGATCCCCAAATCCAGGTGTGAAAAACTTGTTGCCTTATTCCCAAGAAGACTCATGGGTGTACTAGCTCAAAAGGGTGCTGCTACTCAATACTGAGCAATATTGAATACTTATGACCATGTGATATTTCAGTTTTTCTTTAATCAATTTGCAAAAATATCTACATTTCTGTTTTTTTCTTTCAAGATGGGGAGGGGTGCAGAGTGTACATCAATCAGCCAAAAATGAACTTTTTGGATGTTACCAAATGGCTGCTATGAAACAAAGAGTGAAAAATTGAAAGGGGTCTGAATACTTTCCGTACCCACTGTAAGTGTAATACCACTATAATGTGACAAAATAATAACATCCTATATAAACAATATCGTCATACAGAGACAAAATTCTAGTTTAAACACCCTGGCAAATGAATGTAGTAATTAGTGAGTATACTCTTTCCCTCTTTGATTTGCCACTGCAGAATTTGCCACTCTGAAATCTTTGGCTTATGTATTTTGCAGCAAGTCTCCCAAAGTCAAAAGTTAGCGTTCTAAGGGTTAACCTTCTGAAGGTGCTTTCACATGTGGCTTTTTTAATGTGTTTTTGGTGCTTTATTATGCGTTTTTGGATGCGTTGTTTGTGCAGAAATGTACGGCATTAATTGCTCTGTCTTTCTGTACAGAAAAACGCATCAAAACTCATAAAAAATGCAGATATATTTTCGGTGCGTTTTTGGGTGTGTTTTTGGATGCATTTTTTTGTGCAGAAGGGCACAGCAATTAATTTTGTACGTTTCTGCACAAAAACACACCAAAACACTCCTTGTGAAAGCACTCTAAGGGGCCGTTCACACGGCTTATTTGGGCGCAGATTGGCGCCGTACTGCGCGCCGGATTTGCGCTGTAGTTCGGCGCCAATCCGTCGCAGTAATTACGGTAATCCACAGTTCTCATAGAGAACAGTGGATTCCGTCGCTCCTTCCCGCTCGGCGAATCCGCCGGGCGGGGAGAAATTGACATAAAATAATGTATAATGGATAATAGATAATGTAAGTCTATGGGGCCGGCGGCCGCGCCTCCATCCCGCCCCGACCCCGCCCCTTATTCAAGCCGGAATTGCGAGCGCAATCCGGCTCGCAATTCCGGCTTGAATAAGCCGTGTGAACCGGGGCTTAGAAAGCTAATACAATTAGAGGTAGCGATCACTGACCTGGGACACCTGAGGGATCTAAGGCATGTGGCCAGATCTAGCAATACAACTGAGCTATTACATCTGTTGCATTGTTGCCTGTGATTTTTTTTAGTAAAGAAGCAAGATTATAATTAACAGGCCACAACTTCAATGCTTCCTTATGGTAAAGATATTCAGAGATCTTTTGACTTCTGCAAAAAATTCTCCCACGACAACTCGCATAGATATAGTGTCATTTTTTTCTTGTGACCTGAGAGAAATCTTTGTTGTCCCTGTGAACGTATAAGGCATACATATTATAGGTTGAACAACTGACATCTGTACACCACAGATCCTTAAAGGGGTTGTCTCACTACATTGATTCATCATACCTCAGTCCTGTTTTCTCAGTTTCATTTTTGAATTCAGTGTTTACTGGTTACTACTGTCCTGCAGTGATGAGCAGTTGAGGATACCAGGTCTATAGTTATAGCGACCAGCGCTGGCAGCCTATCATGAGAGATTGAACAGGTCTGTAACTATAGCGACCTGAGGAGCTGATGCAGCCCATACAAGAGGGGAATACATAGGACACTATTAATGGACACATATTGCAAAGTGACTTGTTTTTGCAAGATCTTTAATATAAAAAGCAATCCTTGTAGTGAGACAACCCCTTTAATGTGCTTTTGTGCCCTTATGATGATACAATTGAGTAATTATGTGACAAGTATACCAGGTGTCATTTGCTTTGACATGTACATACAAAGGAAATGTTCCAACATGTGATGGTTTCTGGAGCATTTATTATGTATGTCACTGCAGTGCCCTATAGCTCAATTAATAATTGTATAGGGATATACAGTAATATACACTTTAGTTTAGTTACATCCTACCAGCAGTACAACGAATGGGGTATACCGGCCCCCAAAACACACGAAAAATGCCACAAAACCGCACACTGTGAAAGCACCCAGGCTAGGTCTACACTGCATCGGACAAAAAACGCAGTCGCTTCTCGTTTTTTTGCCGTCAACCATGCAATTGTATGGTATGGGAAAACGGAAAGAAAACTGAAAGCATGTTGTATAATACGCCGGCGCCAGAAGACGAGCGGAGAAAAAAGACGAGCTGTGGAGACTGCAGCTCATCTTTTCTATTGCCGCCTATGGGGCTGCAGGGACGATCGTATCTTCGGTGCTTTTAAAAATCGAAAAGCGCCGAAGATACGATCGTAAAGCTATGCAGTGTAGACACAGCCTCACAATTTAGAAGCCAATGTTGTGGTCGCCCTGGCCTTTATAGGGGTATTGATTCTCATTAAGAGTTACAGCTTTCCTACTAGTTCCCAGGGGCAGAAATACCTCATTTGTTGTGCTATATTCGCAGATAACAAAGGTGACAGCGAAGACAAAAGGGAGATTAGCTAAGCAATATACACCAGAATTATGATTCAAAAGAAGAGGAGTATGTGGCACATGCAAAATGTATTGCGTGTTTAAGACATGTTTTGCACTTCCCTCAATATTTTGAAATGTGTTGAGAAAAAATGAAGTGGCTAAAAGGATCAGTGAAATACACCAAATGTGTTACAGACGCATGTCAGCTTCTTGGAGCTTTATATTGATGTTTATATAGGCCATCCGAGAAAGTAGTGTAAGAGACACAGTGTATGCCTAATAGACTTATGCAGTATTTTGATGCATTTAGCACAATTTAAACTGTTTGTGGCGTCTTCTGACATGATTTTTCATATGAGAGTATTAGTACATACCCGAAAAGCCATGAGTAAGAGACCCTTTCTTGAAACGCGTCGGCGTGGGTATGGGCATTGAACGAATACCATCACAACCATATATCTCTCATCATGAGTAATTTTCATATTTTTTAATATTTTCTACAATAAAGATTTTTTTTATAAAGATTTTTTATGACTGGACTCCCCCCTACCTGGTTTGGAGCTGGTGGACGCCTGATGGCGAGTGTTTATTAGTACATATCCCTCAATATTTATAAATAAGTGCAATCAAATGACAGAGTTTAAACAGTACGTTTTCTAGGAGATCCCTTTTATGGTGAGTTCAGATGTGATGGAACTGATCTAAAATTTTCAGGGTGGATTCTGTGGAAGAGTATAATATGTAGTAATATTTATTTTAATCTACTCTTGCTTTTGACTTTAAAAAGTGCATACAATATCTGCATCAATCAGTTCTTGACTAAGCATTAGTAGGTTTTGCTTCCAGTACCATCTCTATGCTGATGACACCCAATTATACTCCTCTTCGCGAGACCTCACTCCTGCCCTGCTACAAAACACCAGTGACTGTCTGTTCCGCTGTCTCTGACATCATGTCCTCTCTCTATCTCCAACTAAACCTCACTAAAACTGAACTTCTTGTCTTTCCCCATCTACTAACCAACCCCCATCTGCTATTTCTCTCTCAGTATGTGGCACCACTATAACACCTAGGCAGCAGGCCCGATGTCTTGGGGTTATTCTAGACTCTGATCTGTCGTTCAAACCTTATATCCAATCCCTTGCCCGCTCTTGTCACCTGCCCCTCAAGAACATCTCCAGAATCCATCCTTTTCTCACTATCGAAAGTACTCAAAACCTCATTGTTGCTCTTATTCATTCTCGTCTTGATTACTGTAACTCCCTGCTTATCAGTCTCCCACTCTGAAAACTCTCCCCTCTCCAATCTGTCCTGAATGCAGCAGCCAGGCTGGTCTTTCTCTCCAGCCGCTATACTAATGCCTCTACCCTGTGTCAGTCACTGCACTGGTTGCCCATCCAGTACAGAATACAGCATAAACTAATTACTTTTATCCATAAAGCTCTCCACAGCGCTGTACCTCCCTACATCTCCTCCCTTATCTCTGTCTACCACCCTACCCACTCTCTCCGCTCAGCTGCAGACATCAAACTACAGACCACAACCATCCGAACCTCCCATGCCCGTCTTCAAGATTTTTCACGTGCTGCACCCGTTCTCTAAAACATGCTACCACGTACCATCCGGCACAATCCTAGCCTTCGCAGTTTTAAGATTGTCCTGAAAATACATCTTCTTAGGCAGGCCTACCAAAACCACTAATTGCTAACCCACACCTTCTAACACACACATTTCTGTCACTCCCTATACTAGGGCAATCACAGGCACTTATCTGTATATAGATGTTGTGAAGAAAACAGCCTAGTCCACCGGCCCACTCGAGGGACGACGGCCTGACTTGGGGTGTATCTCGACGTTGCACGGCCCCCTAGGGGTGCACAAGGTCAGCCAGATACTGTTTCACTGTTAACCCCTGTCCACACGGGCCCAGGGAGAACAGAAGAACACTTTCCTCGTCCAGAACCCTGAACGGCTGCCACCAGTTTCTAGTTTAGTTATAAGACCGGTCCGTGACCGACTTATTACAAGGCTGAAACCAGCCTTGGGGTAGCTATATATTATAGACCAAGTACTAGGCGTGTGAGGCCGATGATCAAGACAGACTAACTCATATTAAAGTTTATAGATTTAATTAGCCTTGGAGGGCACACTAGACAAATATATACAAAAGGATAATAATATACAGGTAAGAGGCAGAGGTGCACATACAAGCATGGATTACAGACAAAAGGCAGTTAAAATGGTTAAAGTTACTTTCGGGCCTACATGGGGGGCGTATGTGGCCTGGCTTCTGCGTGTGGATGCTCCTGGAAATGTTCTTAGGTACCCCCCTCCATGGATCAACATTTAAGCCCACCTGGGCTCCTGCTTATATCTGTGAGGGGACAGCCCACGTGACAGCCCCCTTACACGCCCCACACACCCCTGGGACAGTCTATGAACTCCTCCCACTCAGGTCATGCAGTTTCTGATACAAACACAAAAATGGACTATAACGCGGCGGGGCATTGGCACAGAACAGAGCCGGTGGCACCATCAGAACCGGCTGGACCTACACGATGCCCAGATATCAGACACGCCTATCTTATGGGCTCCGTAGGTCCGGTTCTGGATATCTCGGTCCCCCTGCGCCCCAGAAACCTGAGAGTGGGGGCTGTGTGTGGGGAGTTCCATGTTTTGAGATATGAACTCGCCATGCACCAGTTATGAGCGGATCGCCTATAAATCGATATGAAATATCGAAGACGGGTTATCTAGGGTCAGTTTCATTCTAGCCTTTGAAGCTGGGGAGTTTGAGGCAGCATGTGTCGTGGGGCTAATTGAGTTGCATGAGGGTCCTTTCATGGGTTGACCCCCTGCTGTGGTGGCTTCCTACAGAAAGGCATTTACAATGGGCTTGATTACTGTGTAAATTGAGCTTTCCTGGGGCTGGGGCCATCTGTGATATCTGACTAGATACGGAATTGAGGATGAAGTAAAGTGAATTCTTCCTCACAGATGTACTGTCAGGGTGGCAGGTTCACCCAATTTTTATGTAAACCACCCCATATTTATGAAACAAGGCTGGACCATTGTAAACTTAGCACTTCTCCCCCTTAGTCTCTCCCAGACACCCTCATAGATTGTAAGCTCTTGTGAGCAGGGCCCTCACACCTTGTGTCTCATCTGTAAGTAGCTTTCACTGTGTAATGTATGTCTTTTGTCTGTAATTATACCCTCTACATTGTAAAGTGCCGCAGAATTTGTTGGCGCTATATACAGTAAATAAAGATTATTATTATTATTATTAAGCATTTTACCCCCTTCCTCACCAGTCCCATTTTCCCTTTCCCTAGTACTCGCCCGTTTGAACGATATATTATTTTTCACGCGTGGTTGTTTTACTAATTTTTTCTCCTTCTTTTCTATTATGTTTTACGCTTTATTTTTTGGTAATTTTTACATTCGATTTTTCTATTAATAACTAAGGGAAAAAAGTTTAAAATGCTGTTTTCACATTTTATTATTTATTTTTTAACAGCAAAAGTTTTGTAACTATCTTATATATAGGTGAAGTTTTAGGATTTAGTTTTGAGATTTTGTTATTATTATTACATGACATATGGTCTTAGTGAAGCAAGACATATAGCAATACAAATATTTTTCAATGTAATAATTTATTGCTAAATTTGCTCTAAAATGCAAGTATATTAGAGAATGAAAGACAAATTTCCCGGTTTCTGATTGGTTGAGGGAGCAATCAGCTGAAAATATTCTACTTTATATTTTATAAACAAAGTGACAAAGGAAGAAGAAGCTTTACCTCTGTGAAATGTCTGGCATAAACCCTTTAATCCCAGAAGGATTACATGTCTTTTAGATTCTGTAGTTACATGGCCCCTTCAAGTAGTCACTTGCCAATTGTCTTTTGTACCAGAAAGCTCCACTGGAGAATAAAAAGACCACCAAAAGTTCAGAGGGAGTTCATGAGACAAGTTGTGGATACAGCTGGTGGAAGGATCACACCTACCCTTGTATTTACGGACTTTCCGAACACATCTTTTGCATTTTTCCTGTTAAGGACCTTCTACACACTTGCCTCGAGAAACAAGTCAAAGGTGATCTCACATCTCATACATATCTTTAATAACACCTTAGAAGAAATGACAGGGAAACCACAAAACTTCTCTGAGGAAGTCCACTGGCTGATAAAATGCCCCCAGTGCATTGCTTTATTCTGGGCTCCCTAAAGTCAAAGAAAAGTTACTTAATATAGAATTCTGAGGTCAGACACCAACATTTGCACTGTGTATATTTCTGCTTGAGGCGATTACAGTAATTTGGGGGCTTTACCTGGCATTTTCTCAATATATAATTGACTGCATATAAAAGTAAACCTTCAAAGAAATTGTTGGCTAATTGAGCATAATAATTTTCAGATAATTAATGATCCATGTAAATATACAAATCACATACAAAATAAAGCTGGTCATACACATGAAGTGAATGTTGTCCAACTCCTATGAATTTGGTGGTATTTCCTGATAATTTAATGTCAGGAAATCCCACCTTTGTTCCCTTGGGAGATAAGGCCTTTTCTTCTTCCTACTGAAAGAAACATTGTTGTTGAGTATACATATTTATATGAGTCGTATCAGAGAACTGAAGTCAGTTGTCTACTATCTTACTTCAAGTCTATTAGTAAAAGAATGTACATCCTCTGTGAATTCTAGGGTTTTATATAACAGGACAAAAGAAAAAAAATCTGGTGCTTAGAAGGTTTTAAATTTAGGTTAAGACATGAACATGAATATGGCAGTTTAAGTTTGCAAAGTTGCATCTGAACACACCAAAAGACTTCTGGAATAAGAACTTTTGGACAGACAAAATCAAAATGGAGATGTTTGTCCATAACGCACAGTGCTATATTTGTGTGAAAACCAAACATAGCATGTCAGCCCAAACACCCCATACCAACTGGCAAGCACAGTGATAAAGTGGTGAAAATTTGGGCTTGTTTTGCAGCCATAGGACCTTAGCAACTCAGACTAATTGAGTTGATTACGAACTATACTGTATACCAAAGTATTCTAGGGTAAAACGTGAGACTCTCTATCCAATAGCTAAGGCTAGGCCAAACCCGGGTGATGCAACAATACAGTGGTCACAAGCACACTTGAAAACTAACAACAGAATGGCTGAAGAAGAAAAGTCCAGACCTCTACCCATTTGAAATGCTATGGCAGGACCTTGACAGAGGTGTTCCCAAACAAATGATTTCTCCAGCTCCAAATAAAAATAAAAATTGTAAAATTCTTCATTATTATATTCATTAAAACATAAATTACATGATGCAAAAAGATGAAAATAAATTATATATATATATATATATTTTATATATATATATATATATATATAATATATATATATATATATAATATTGTTGTGTGTATTTTGCTTTAAAGGGCCTATATGTATAAAATGAAAACCCTAAAAAGGAACAGTCACATCAGGGGAAGTACTGTGAACCCTAACTGGACCCCAGCCCACGGTCCCTGCCTACTTGATGTGCTGCCCTGAATAGCAGACCCCAGCTGGGCGACAGTCCCTATGCTACTAATGTGCAGGGGCCGTCAGGCGAAAGGATGGTCAAACAGTCCGGGTCGGTAACAGAACAGTAACGTAAGGGCACAAAACGGAACAGAAGAGAGACACGCAGATGAGTGGTGTATAGCATCTGCTTTAATCACAGAATGGTACAATTTGATATAACTTTGACTCACATGATTATTTTACCATTGGCTAATTGGCTGTTGCTGAGACCTCATAGTCTCCTGCATCTACGTAATGTTGCCAGGCATTAGCTGACAAGAAACATTCCTGAACTTCTCTCTATATTGTCTGAGAGAGGAATTTCTTTGGTTTCTTGTTATGACTTCTTGCTGAAGCGGGCAGTGCATCAGTTCCAAATAAAGTTGGGTGGAAAATTTCTGATACTTTGATAAGGATGTAACAGCAGTAAAAGCAGTAAAAAAGCTGTTTAAACAAAAATATCTGATGAGCTTAATAGGATGTAATGATTAAACAGATTTTAATGTTTTACCTTAAATCATCAACTTGACAATAGGACTGAATCTAGAGGCTTGCCTAGTTTGGATACGAATCTCAGACCATCCTTCAAGACATCTGCAATTGTAGGATCTTGATTTTTCTTTATAATGTTGACCACATGATTATATTGGTTGCTGTATGTCATAGAAATAGTAAGTGGACGGAGAGAAATATTATTTTGCAATTCATGTTTGATTTATTCGCAGATAATAGCATGTCACCAGTGAGGGTAGTGGATGCTCTTGGTCACTGAAAGAGAAGACTTATTGAAACATGCCAGGAAGCAGGGTCTAAGGAGCTTCCCATTTTTCATCAGGACCTGCTGCAAGGTGGGATGGACTACACTGTGGGGAACTCCCAGGTCACTATCCCTGACGTGGCCACTTGTGGTGACAGCGTAGGGGCAGGCAAGGTACAAAAGGTGCAGGCAGAGACATCGTCTCTGGACAGGCAGTAAGGTCAGGACAGGCAGCAGGCAAAACGTGGTCAGGTCACTCGCGGTTATGTTGAGGCAGACAGCAGGTCACAGGCACAGGTCAGAATCCAGATAGCATAAACAAGGCTCTCAGGATGCACACCAATACACTGTCAAGTGCAGGATAAAATGCCCTAATAAAAGGTCCAGCACCTGATAATTGGAATCACCGGTGCGCTGGCCCTTTAAATTTCTGAGAGTGGATGTGTGCACGCCCTAGAGAACAGGTACTTGTGCACAAGCCAAGGACAGTGAGTTGGAGCAGAGCAGAAGTGGGGAGAGGTATGTAACAGTGACTCCGGGGGACAGAGACATGAGCATGTCCAAAGTCCAGAGCAGGGAAAGTGGCGCGCGTTGTGACAACGTTCCTTATAGCTTACTATTTTCCTAGCTCTATTCAAACTCCAATCAGGATAATTTCTAGTATATAATCTTTTATCAATTTTATCAAAATGTATGACTATAAGGGCAGTATCAGAACAAGCTCGTTTAGCTCTGGTATGGAGCGCAAAGTGTGTCTCAGGTGGCTACTTGAGGCATGTAAGATGGTATTGACTACTGTTTTTTTCCAGTGCAGAGCTGTGACAATAGTGTTACTTTTGGCAATCAAAGTGAAATCCGAAAATCGAGATGGGATCTTTATAAAATTTCTATTTAAGGTTATGAGAGTTATCATTGATATATGATAGGAAACCTTGAATATCTGAGATGCACCCTGATTACAATCAAAAGGTCGTCTATAAAACGACCGTATAACTTATATGGCCAAATAAGGATTTTTAGTTTAAAAAAAGGAAGTCTCCTTCCACCAAGTGATATACAAATTGGCTAAGTAGGGGGAGAATTAATTTAAAAGAAAAAAAATTGTGTGCCAGCAGGTATTTCACAATATCAAGGATTAACTCAATAAATTCCTCAGTATAAGTTCTAGAATTATACAGATGATGCATCAAAGCTGAAAGAGCCAAATTATGAGGCATGCATGAATACAAGTACACAGACATCACAGGTCAACCAGGAAAAATTATCTTGCCATGTGAATCTAACAAAAGTACTCAAGACCTGGATGCTGTTCTTAATATAACTCTGGGTGCACACCAAGAGGGGTTGAATGAGATTATCTATCCATAAGAATACACGTTCATTAAGGGATCCAATCCCAGAAATTATTAGTCTTAAAGGGGACAAGGTGGTTGATTTATGCACTTTAGGTGTCACAGGACATTCTATCAAAAATAATTAAATTGGTTCTCACTAAAAATGCCTGTGTTAACCTCTTCTCTCAAAAAGTCTGATAGAATATTCCTATACTCATTAGTGGGGTTGCTTGAAAGTTGCTTGCACACAGAACGATCATCCAAAAGATCTGTGGCCAAAACCCTGTACATATGCTTATCCATGACAACCACCTTGCCTCTCTTATCCGCCATTTTAATCATGATGTCATCTTTTTCTATAAAAAAGGTAATACGTAATTTATGAGTTAAATTAGTCCTGGGGGTCCATCTCTGCATTCCTCCTGCAATGCCCTGAGATCCCTTTCCATAATCATCAGAAAAATGTTCATGTTGGGTGGGGGTGGGGGGGTACTACCGGGAATAATTGCGTAAGAAGCGAGGAATTGGTATATTAAAAAACGCTTCATAAACATCTTGCTGACCGTTACAAATTGGATTGCAGAGCCTTTCTAATTGTCACGGGGGTCGCGGGCTCCGCTGCCCCCCGCGACCGTCACTCTGCTCGCAGGGGATCCGGCGCGGCAGCTGCGGCTGCCCGCGACCTTCCCCCTGCTGTCCCAGTCCCGGCGCCGCGTCCCTTACCTGTCCACGCTCCTGTGAACGCCGCTCCCGGCCGCCGTGCGCGTGGCCGCTGCTCTAGACCGCGCTGAGCGCCGACTTTCTTCAAATTTAAAAGGGCCAGCGACCCGTTAATTGGTCCCATTGTCCGGGCGATGGTTCTAAATTAAGTATCCGCCCCTACACTTCCTGCCAGTCGTTTGGTGTGTTCTGTGCGTTTTGAGAGTTTGGGAGTTTTAGTCTTGATTTTACTCTGAACCAGTCCGCTTGCTCACGATTATCCTGACTTTGCCTGTTTTGCCGCCTGCCCTGACCGGCTGCCCGTCTCTGACTACGAACCTCTGCCGCCTGCTCTGACTACTGCTGTCCCCGACTCACGCCCTCGGATTAACGTTTCGAACCAGACACGCTGTAACCCCGCTGCCCATCGCAAGCAATTCACGTCAGGTGGGTAACGACCTGGTAGCCACGACGCCGCAGCAAGTCCATCCCCGCTTGCGGCGACTCTGGTGAAAACCGGGGGCTACTTATGATCCTGTTCCTGTCGTGGCTTAGCTATCATCGCTTACGTTGGCCAGCGGACCTCCTCTCCTCCGTGTACAGTACAGACTGGCCATGATTCCTGCCAGGGAACCTCTGCCTGATCTCCCGGACATCACTACAGCTGTCGCCGCAGCAGGAGTCCAAACGTATCGACCAGCTTAGCGGCCATGTAAGCAGAACCTGGCGACCCTGCGTCTGCCTCCACCGGCTCTGCCCATGCACCTGCCTCCTGTTTGCTCGTGGCATCCATTGCTCTACTAACTGCTTCAGCGCCCGGGTCCCTTCTTCTCTGCATCTGCCACTCCCCTCACGCTACGATGGAGAACCCCAAGAAGTGCCAAGTTCATCAGCCAGTGCTCCATCCATCTCGAAATGAAGGGGCACCAAAATTTTTTCCTACAGAGCGAGCCAAGGTGCCTTCAACAATCAGCCTCTTTGTCTGGAGAATGCCTTGGCTTGGGGCTACGCCACTATTGGGATTCGAGGGGATCCCTGACGGCGGACCTCCAAACTTTCCTCGGGGGTTCCGCCCCCGTCTTCGAGGAACCAGGCCGTACTTACCTTCGACTGCCGCAGCGCTGCTGCTCCGTCTACGTCAGGGCACACCAACAGTTCTGGTCAGTATTTCGGTGCAGTTTCGCACTCTCGCTTTCGGAGCTGGATTGGAACAACGAAGCGTTGTGCGACAGTTTTGTAAGGCCTCGGTCGGGGCGAATCATTGATGAGCACGCCGCTCGGATCTACCAGCTGCCCGTTGGATGACCTAATCCATTTTGGCACGACCCGATGGATTATTCGCTTCACCGAAAGCAACACAGAAACTCTCCGCCTACAACGGAAACCGTCCGTCACCAGCCGTATTCTCCCCGCTTGGTCCCACTCTCCAGCGGTCAAACCCTTCCTCCTCCAACGGACCCTCTGAAGAGAGAACCTATGCAGGTCGAGAGAGCCCACCTTTCCCCAGAGAACGTTCTCAGCGTCCGTCTGAAGCAGCTCTGCATCTATGGGTGGCGGTTTCTGGCCATTTCATTGGGGACCTGTCCGGTTGCCCCGGTGAAACTTCCGCACCTGGGCTCGAAGGAAGAGCAACCCTAGGTGTCAGAACAGCCTCCTCCCGTCTGACCATGCCGTATATATTGGAGCTTCTTTCTCCGGACAAGACCTTTCCAGGCCACCGCCATTTAATGATTCGGGAATCAGCAGGAAACTTCATAGCCACAACTTTGTGACCAGGTTCGTCTTCCTGGTGACCCGTTCAGAAACCTATGTTTTACCGTCGCTCGTCAGTGGCGAATGGCCTTAAGGACGCGATCCGCTTCCATAAACGGAGCCCCCCTCATCTTGCAAATTGGGGGCCCTTCACAAGGAACGTGCAACTTCTTGTCCTGCCTCGATCCTCCTCGCAGATCCTTTTGGGGCCTTCCTTGGCTACAGGACCATACCCCGACTTTGGATTGGAGCACAGGTGAAGTCAGCGTTTGGGGTGTTCCGCGTGTCTCGTCTCGTTGCCCTTCTAAGCCGCAACTCACTCCTCAAGTCACCTCCCCGGAAGTCGTGCCAAGCCTCCTCCAGGTCTACCTCGCATACTGGGAACTTTGCCGATGTCTTTCGGAGAGTCAGGCTGAAAACGCTTCCTCCACACCGGCCTTATGAATTGTCCATTGACCTGCAACCTGGCTGTACCCTCCCAGAGGTCCGGGATTTAACTCTCTCCCGCCCGCGGAGACTAAAGGCGATGTCTGAATACCTCAAGAGAACCTCCGCAAAGGATTCATCCTAAGTCCTTCGTCTCCGGCTGGAGCCTGCTTCTTCTTCGTGTAGAAAAAAGACGTGTCCCCTCCGTCCTCTGCGCATCGACTTATCGGGCTTGAATAAAATTACACATACAAAACCGTAACCACCCAACCCGTTGCCTTGATCTCCGAAACGTCTTGAACCGCCTGCGTGGGGCGAAAATATTTTCTAAACTGGATACTCCTACGCGGGGCCTACAATTTAATCCGCATTAGGGAAGGCGATGATGGAAAACGGCATTTAAAACTCAGGATGGCCATTTCGATATTTGTTTATGCTTCGGTCTCTGCATCGCCCCGGCAGTAATTCAGAACATTGTTAATGAGATCTTTCGGACCTACTCTATGTCTGTGTAATACGTCTACTTGACGATATTCTCATCTCTCTTCTCCCCTGATCTCGAGAACTCATCGCCACTATGTTCCGCCAGGGTCCTCAGGCGTCTCCGCACTCGATCACTTTTGTCCAAACCCGAAAAGTGCCCTCTTTTGAACTGCAGCCTACCTTCTTAGGTACATCGTCCAGATAAGGGTCGTCCGGATGGATCCTCCAAACTCTCCGCGGTGCTGCAGTGGCCACAACCTGTGGGCCTTCGGGCCATTCAAACTTTTTTTTTGATTTTGCTAATTATGTAAAGCAATTTATCCCCCACTTCCTACACTTGTGGGCTACCCTTGGTGGGCCCAGACAGGAAGAATGCCAATCCAGAAATCCCTGCCCCCAGAGCCAAGAAGCCTTCAACCCGGCTCAAAAGCGGGCATTTGCTTCAGCTCCGGTCCAGCTCGCACCTCGCCAGACCCAAACTGTCGCGTGTTGTTCTGGCAGTGGATGCTTCCTTCGGTCGGGCGCTGTGTGCTGTCCTCCTGCAGAGATCCACCGCTGGTACAACTACGTAACTGTGGATTTTCTCCAAGACATTCTCTCCTGCCGAGAAGAACTATACCATAGGTATCGTGAATTACTGCCAAAAAGCTGGCTCTAGAAGACTGGCGTTTATCTGCTGGAGGGGGCTCACCACCCCCTTGACATTTTCACCAGACCATAAGAACCTTCAGTACCTTCAGCCTGACTCAACGACTGAAACCCCCGGTTGGTCATTATTCTTTGCCCGTTTTGTGACTTCCGCTTACATTTTTGGCCGGCCAAGAAAAACCCCGAGCTGATCTCTATCTCGTTCCTCGGATACGTTGGTCTTGAGCCACCTCCCCAGCACATTGTCCCCCGGAGGAATCGTCATTGGCTGCCGCCGAAGGACCTCCAGCACCTATCACCCTGGGAAGACGTAGTGCGAACCTGCCTTGCGCCCTAGAATCCTGAAGTGGGGACACTCTTCCCATAAACGGCTGGGCACCCAGAGTCCATAAGTCGCTTCAATTGGATCTCCCGATATTACTGTGGCCTACTCTGCTCAGGACATGAGGGACTTTATTCTAGCCTGCACCTCTGTGCCCTAATAAGTTCCTCGCCTCAAGCCCGCGGGCCTTCTTCAGGCCGATCCCGGAGCCGGAAAAAAAACCCTGGACCCATGTAGCCATGGACTTTCATTACTGAACTCCCGGCCCTCATCTGGAAACTACGGGTCATCTGGGGTTGGGATCCGACCGTTTTTCTCCCAAATGGCCCACTTTAAACCCACTGCCTGGTTTCCCACGGCCCCCCAACTGGCCCAACATTTTTTTCAGTCACGTTTTCTGTCTGCAAACGTCTCCCTTTACCTATTGTCTCAATAGGGGAGTCCAATTTAATGCTAAATTTTGCGGGCTTTGTGTGGTCAATTGCAGTCCAGTTTAGACATCACTCCGCATACCAGCCCCCCCAGAACCAATGGGCAGGTTGAGAGGGTTAACCAGGTGTTGGCACCTACCTGAGGCATTTTGTGACCGCCCGTCAAGATAACTGGTCTGATCTTCATCCCCTGGCAGAGTTTTCTTATACCACTTTAGATACGGATCTGCTGGGGCCTCCCCCTTTTTGTCATGATTGGTTACATCCCCGCAATGCCTCTCCCCCTGGCCACCTCGTGTCATGGTCCCAGCTGTGGAAGCCCCATTAAGGGACATCAAGGCTCTCTGGCAGCTCACGCGACTGGCGCCCCTGCTAACGGACTTCTGCAACGCACCAAACTCAGGCTGAACAGGTACCGTAGGCCCACGCCCCTTTTTGACCGGGCGATAGGGTTTGTTGTCAACCAAATATAAATTCGCTTTAAGGTGCTCTGTATAAGTTTAGCCCTAAATACGTGGTTCCATTTGAGGTACTCGGCAACGACTTAAACCGGTGACCTACAAGCACTGCTTCGCCACCTACCCTGCGCATCCTCAAACTCCTTCCATGTCTCACCTCCTCACCCGTGGTACTGAATCGCTTCTCTTCCCCCCCCCCCGGGGGGGGGGGGGGGGGGGGGGCCACCCCCCCCCCCACCCCCCCCCCCCCCCCACACCCGCCCCCCATCCCCCTTGTTTTTTTTCCTCCCCCCCGCTTCCCGCGCCCCCCCCCTTCCCCCCCCCCACCCCCCCCCCCCCCGATTCCCTGGGGGGCCCCCCCCCAACTCTGAACAACATCTTGAGGTCCAAGGAGGTGGGGCCCTGGCGCAGAAGACAGTGAGGGGGAAGCGGTTCTCTTTTCCTCCATTGGACTGGCAAGGGTTTTCGGGCCGAGGAAGCGGTTCGTTGGGGAACCGGAGCCAAACCTGGGTGCGCCTGACTCCTATCTAGGTTTGCCAAAATAGGAGGGGAGAACGAAGGGGGGGGATTACGTCACGGGGGTTATACCACCACGGCCCCCCCGGGGCTCTGCAGGCCCCCCCGAGACCTTCACCCTGCTCGCAGGGGAACCGGCGCGGCAGCCCTGCGGCTGGCCCGCGACCTCCCCTGCTGTCCCGGCGCCCCGCGTCCCATACATTCCGCGGCTCCTGTGAACGCCGCTCCCGCCCGCCGTGGGCTGGCCGCGCTCTAGCGCGCGCGCCGCGGCTCTAAATTAAAGGCCAGTGTCCCCTTAAATTGTGTCCATTGTCGGGCGCTGGTTCTATTTAAGGGATCCGCCCTCCAACACTTCTGCCATTCTGTTGGTGTGTTTTGGTGTGCGTTTTGAAGTTTTGGAGTTTTAGTCCCTTGATTACCCGTGGTAACCAGGTCCGCTTGCTCACGTTTCTGACCTTGCCTGTTTGCCGCCTGCCCTGACCATCTGCCCGTCTCTGACTACGAACCCTGCCGCTTGCCCTGACCTTCGCCTGTCCCCGACTGAACCCCTCCAGATTACGTTTTTTTGTACCACGCTGATACCCCGGTTTGCCCTCGCAAGCAAGTCACGGCAGGGGGTAACGACCTGGTAAGCCACACGCCGCAGCAAGTCCATCCCGCTTTGGCGGCAGGCTCTGGGAAAACCGGGGGCTACTTAGAACCTTCCCTGGCGTGGCTTAGCTATCATCGCTTGCGTTGGCCCAGCGGATCCACTCCTCCGTTACACTAATGTTTTGAGATCTAACAATCCCCTCTGTTCCTGAAAAGAAAGATCAGTGTATTTGTAAAATTTATCATCATGGTGTAAATGAGACACAGCAAGCCCTTTACTATTTAAATAACTGACATGAAAATTCCCCCCGAAATGTTAAAGTTCCAACGAACTGGTTTATATCAATTATTGCATAAAAAAGGCTAAAGTTGCTGGATAGAAAAAAATTCAAACCATAACAAAGTATCTTTTTTGTTCTTCCATTAATTAATAAAATGAGATTATTTAAATACTAAAGCTCAGTCACAAACACTTGTTCCATGAGTTGTACTTGCCGGCTATCCTACCTTGTTTTTTGACCTGGCACTCTGTTGTCTGATCACTGAGTGTTCTGCCGTTTCATATGATCCCTAGATGGCCCTGCACTACCTTACGTGGTCTGGGCTGTAATCAGTATCTGAAATGCATGAGGTGTCCAAATCCATATTTGCTTGACTGGTATATGCAACCCGATTGGTAATCCAATGAATCCTGTTGGAACTTGATTTTCTTAATAGCCACTATATTATCTTCCAACTTTATGAGATTAATTTTCATTTTTTCATCATCCTAAGAGATTTGTGATGTTGAATAAACTGTTAATACTCAATGAGTATTCAGGAATTGGATTTTGATATAATTTATCTTCCTCATGCTGTACAATTAATTTCATTAAGCGTAGATTCAAAAACACAAACACAAGGCCATAAGTACAGCTCAATGGCTGGATTATAGACTGAACTAGTAGATGGGGGTATAGTCTACTGCTCATTAGTTATCTCTACCTGTTATAACTCTGCCAATAAGCACTTGGGCTTATATTGCCTCCTACTGGGTTTAGACTAGTATCCAGCCATTGAGCTTGTGTTTGTGTTTTTGAGTAAATAATGTCCCATTTTTCTGCATTGTTTGCATAGGGACTCGCAAGAAAATGAGGACCCTTGATGTTGGTTACAAGCTTGCAGAATACAGTGGTCACTGTATCAACTAATAACTCATATTTGATTTTTTTCTAGTGTGTCATTTTTTCTACTAAATAGTGGGACAGGGATTTTTAGTATTTTTGTGTTGGCATCTGAAATGAAAAACAACACAGCCCGAGGAAAAAAGGCCAGACTCCCCAAGATACACAAGCTATGTTTCACAAAAATCTACAAGCAAAAAACAGCCCTCCCTAAATATCACTTAGCAGCTGAACAAAAAATAATCTTTTTTTAAATAAAATTAAAAATCCAAAACCTTTCCCCTACAAAACCCCTCCATACAACTACCAGAACCCCTCCTAAAACCAAAACAACCGGTAAAATTCGCGCTGATGGGGCGTCCTCCCCGGGAACCTGTCCCTAACTAACGCCCCTAAAAAACCCCACTACCCTACATGTGTAACAAAAATCTAATAGTATTCTATGAAGATACCACAGCAGGGGAATATGAAGGTTCCCACAATGGGAGAAATACAGATACATCCTCTACGTGGAACGTGTGAAATAATCAACCCCTAATTCAATGGGGCAAAAATCCCCCAGACCAACGCGTTTCCCCTAGTTGATGCAAGGGTTCATCAGGGTCAAAGACTAAATGAATCAAAAATCCACGTAATATATACATCACAGAATGATGCAAGCCAATTATCTACAATGCAGGGATATGATACAAAATACCATATATGGTACACCCCAGAAGATATGAACGATACTCGCCGTGTCCCACAACCAATGATAAAGGGTCCCTTGTGTCCTGTATACCGGGAAGGGCACTGAAGTCAAAAGGAAGCACTAACTTAAATTAGTTTGCACAACAATTATCCAATAATTACCCGCTTTCCGACGCATACGATGGCCCGCCATCCATTTTTAACACTCGCGCCATCCTCATACGTATTTCCGGGAGATTCCCCGGATCCCTGTGCACGTGTGCCAACAAACACCGATATCTCGCGATATATTATCCGGATAGCTCGCGCAGCGCGCCGGGCGCCCGGCTGAGTATCCTGGTAACCTCAAAGAACTCAGCAGAAATCAGCGATCCCACGCGCATGGTGCTTCCTGTCCGTCCAGTACATGCTGACCACAATGTATGCTCTTGCGTTATAAAGCTCACTCTAGCATCCTACCATGGATAAGAGCGAAAGAACATCCCGGGCCGAGTACTACACGGGGGGTCAGCGGATCAAGGCCTATTAATTTATAGTATTTATTGCATTAGAGTACCCCTCATCGCTGACGCCTATAGCTCGGGCCAAGTATTAGATAGATATATGCACGGTGCCTCCTTTTTTAGAAAAGAAAAATATTATGAGTCCCCCTACCATATAATTATCAGAATTTAACACATAGATACCAACAGGTTTTAGTGTCAAAAAACAAACAGGTAGATAAAATATCTATACAAAGAATCTTAAATGATTGGAAATGAATGGACATAGTCTCAATTAAACCTCCCGTGGGCTGTAAGGTTTTCAATTGATAAATCCAGAAGGTCTCTCTTTGAAATTGTCCTTTCATAGTCACCCTTTCTTGGGCCCTACTGACTATTTCTAATACTGAAAAAGAGAGCAACCGGTAACATCGCCACCGTCTTCCTCCACCACAGTCCTAGCCACTGGTATATCCCAACCATGTTCCACGTCACCAATGTTCTCCATGATTCTTTCGCCTGAATTCCCTGGAAGTTTACCCACAACATATAATATGAGCATAAACAGGTACGGTATTTCTCCCATTGGTGGAACACTAAATCATATTCCCCTGCTGGGTATCTAATGCATAGAATACTAGTTAGCTATTATTGTTACACATATAGGGTAGGATGATAGGTGATTAGTAGGGACTGTCAGTTAGGGCACAGGTTCCGGGTAAGGGACGCCCCTTATCAGGGCGATCTCCTACGTGATTTAGATTTTGGTATAGGGGAGGCTTCCTGGTAGTTGTATGGAGGGTCTTGAGTAGGTAAGGTTTAGGATTTTATTGTGATTTAAATAAAGATTATGTTTTTTATGTATCTATCTTCTAAGTGATGTTTATGGGAAGATCTGTTTTTGGCTTGTAGATTTTTTTGTAGAATCTCTATGCTTGTGTATCGTAGGGTAGGTCTGGCCCTATATCCTCTGACTGTGTTGTTTAGGATTTAATTTGTTGGAGCAGTATTTATATTACAATACCTTCTGATATTGGGTCTGGATATGGCCAATTTTCTGACAAGTAATATTGAACAGAATAGTTGTCTATCGGATGTAGAGGGGGTCTTCTCGGAGAAGGGTTTTCCGTGTATACATCATACCACACCAACGATTGGTGCAGTATTTAAAGAGTTGAATATTAGGTATAAGGTCCATACCAAGTCGTGGTGGGAGGTGAAGTCCCTAGAAAATTATATTAAAAACAGTATTGTTCCTAAAGGTCTTAGGATCCCTCCTAGCCCTCGAATCGTATCCTGTAGTCAAAATTTACTACAGGAGTGGGAACAGGAGGCTACTCTGTCATCAATTAGATTTATGACCATTCTTCTTAAAGAAGAAAAGAAAATCCTTGAAGCAGCTAAAATAAGACTAGAGGAGACGATAGAGGTGGCCCTAAAACTTAAGGGAGGGACGGTAATTTTCTGAAAGAACGTAAACATAGCCAGTTTGTTAGGGATTTGGGCCGATTTTATAAAAGAAAAAAGGGCCTAGTTGTGTTCCTCAATAAAGAATCTCAGCAGAGAGGCTTTGAGACCAGATATTATCTTCTCGGATACCGATATTATCAGCAGGTGAGAACAAAGGAAAGCCCACAAAGGATACAAATCGTTCACCGTATCAGACTCTTTATAGGGGACAATGGGCCCCCAAAATATCCCCAGGGAAGAAGGAGGAAAGTACTGAAGTATTCCAGACAGAAAGATTCAACCAGGGTGGTGGAAACTTGCGTCTGCTCTTCATCCTCGTATTCTGAGGATTTCCATCAGCCAAAATCCAAGAATATGAATTGTGCAACCGTCTTTTTTAGAATTCGGAACAACACAACAGCAGAAGTTGAACAGAGATGACGAGACTTGAAGACAACAGAAGACTCCAGAATATTATCAATTTGTCTCATAAGGAAGCTAAACAATGTTGAGGTGACACTGCGAATAAGGACTATCTTTTGTCCCCACCACCCCCTTTTAAGATATTTGGTTGGATCAGGATCTCACATTATTTGCCCGGCCAGTCTTAAATGGAAAAATTCTTTAAGATTCAGATCAGAAAGAATGTACTGAATTATGGCCATCGAAATATAATGAAATAGCGAATGTAAGAATGCTGGCTTCTCCTCTTAGAAGAGGTTGATCTGGATCCATCTGATGGCCCCTTCTCACATGTCGGTTAAAAGAGTATGAAGTTGTCCACCTATTAAGGAAACTAACATCGATGTATTTGTGGACGTGGTTAGCCACGCATTGGAAAAAATAGGGAAAGGAATTAGCCTTAAAGACTATAATCTTCCCAAGGAAGAGTATCTGGCATTGCAATCACTAGAGAAAGATCAAACCATCACTATAAAACCGTCGGATAAGGGGGGTAACCTTGTAATCCAGAACTTTGGTGTTGTGATTACATGACAGTGTCTACAGATCCTCAAGTGACAACAAGGGCTAATGCCTGTTCTAGAAAGAGACCCCACAATTAGAGGGTTACTAGCAAGAAGTAATGGGTAAGGAGGGTGATATTAAAAAAATGGCCCTGGAAGAGAAAGCAGGGGATATAAGCTAAGAGTGGAAGTTAGTAGTTTTTATTAGGGTCCTAAATAACTCCCCAGTTGGCGGCACAATTATATGGACTGGCGCCGGAGGGAGGAGGGGAGTCCAGCAAGATGGGATTGTGTGGACGCCCGTGCGGAAGTGGTGAGGTGCCAGATAGTGGGCGCAGGTGTATTGTGTAACGCGGTGCACGCATAACCTAGGCGCAGGTTGTACATCGACCAGAATATGAGAACCCTTAGTGTGGCTTTTGCCCAAATACATCAGGATACGATGGTGTACCTCTGGCAAAACTGGAGGATGTGATCTTGGAAGAGGTGGAATGCTAGTGTCAAAGCAGCATAGACCGTATAAGCGATTGTATAGTTCTATCCCACCATAGTGAAGGACTTAGAAAGCACGTTGAATTCCTTCCTTATCTACCCGTATCAAATTCCTGAACCGGTGCATAACATTATTATATTGGACCTTAATGCAATAAGTATTGAGACACATAATTATTTCTTTGTTCAAGTGGTCGCTATTCTTTACACCAGCTCATGGCACAGCCATTTGGGTAGTCCCTGTGCGCCTACTATGCCATTTGCTCCTGGGCTGGGTTGGAAGCACCATTGTCTTCTCAGAACGAGATGGAAGAAGTAAACCAAGTGGAATCGCCCTGTGTGGGGCGATACATGATGATGTTGTGTATCTGGCAGGAACATAACAGCAGTTTCCCGTGACATTTTGGATATTCTAAATGCCAACTCGATAGGATTAAGGTTCGGGGCGGTGGGTGGGGGGGAGTGGGAGGGGGGGGTTGGGTGGGGTGGGTGTGAGGGGATAGTGAGGGGGGGGAGAGGATGAGGATATATGGGCAGTGGTTTTGGCATAATCCGAGGCGCAGCGGATGCGTGGGGATGGATGATAGGTGGTGGGAGGAGGGAGAGATGGGGTAGGGGGACAAGGAGGGGCGGGGCGAGGGTAGTAGGGAAACCAACGGGCAGGGGAGAGATAGAGCCTATCTGGGGGACAGTGGAACACGCCCATCCATATCCCTTTGAGAAAGTGGTACCCAAAGGTTGGACAGTGTAGAACCAGAAAAACGTAGAAAACGTGTAGTTTGCGGGCTCAATGTGGAAACTTTTAGAAAGGGAGGCGTGTGGGAGCGGATCTTACGTGAGATTGCCTGAAGAAGGGGTGATGACCCTAGACATGGTATTAAACAATATGATTGTGGCGAATATCAACAAGCCTTGAACTACTGAGGGAGGCCAGTGACGGAAGTTGCTTGGGTGATGAGTAAGGGGAACCTATGAGAGAGGGTTATGGGAACTCAAACTGAGAATAGGAATGTGGAGCTTGTAGGAGGGTGGGTGGAGGCGGGCGAGGAGTGAGGTAAAAAGAATTTTGGTGTAGGGGGCAGCATTTGGATGGCCCGAAGGGGGGGTTACTCTTACGGGAGATTCGAGGGGGTGAGGCTATGAAAGAGGGGAAAATTCTGTCAAAAGAGAGAGCCTTCCTGAGTAATATATCCAATTAGGAGGGGAACCTTTAATGCCAGGATGTTTTAAAGTGAGTACGTATGTCATTCAATATCCATTCGTTTTAAGATCTTGAAGTGTAGGATATTATCTACCTGTTTGTTTTTTGACACTAAGACCCTGTTGGGTAGTCTTATAGGTATAATTCTAGATATCATATATGGTAAGGGGATCACTATACTAATTTTTCTTTAATTAAAAAAGGTAGCACCGTGGATATATCTACGTAAACAAGGGCCCTAGTCATAGGGTCCCGCGGATGTGGGTATCTAAGTGGGGCCAATAAAATCTAAAATTAATATGGCCTTTGATCCGCTGGGGCCCCACCCCCGTGTAGTACGTCGCGCCAGGAGTTGTACTTGCCGCTCATAACCATGGAAGGATGCTAGAGAGCTTTATAATCGCAAGAAGTCGTGCATACCATCGATGGAACAAGCAGACTAGCACAGGAACGCTCATGCGCGCGGGATGCTGGTTTCTGAGCAGAGTTCTTTGTGGTTAGCCAGTATACCGAGAGCCTTGGCAACCGACGGCGAGCCTTGCGCGAGCTCCCGGATAATATATCGCAGGATCTCGTGGTTTGTTGGCGCACGCCACAAGGGTGATCCGGGGGAATCTCCCGGAAATACGTAATGGGATGGCGCGAGTTGTTAAAAATGGATGGCGGGCCCCCGTAGCGTCCGAAGCGGGATAATTATTGGATAATTGTTGTTCAACTATAAAAAGTTTAGTGCTCCTTTTGGGCCGTTCATGTGCCCTATCCCCGTAATCCAGGACCCGAGGACCTTATCATTGTTGTGTGACCACGCGAGTATCAGTTCTGGGATCTTTTTGGTGTCCCCCATAAATTGCTATTAATATATACAATCCCTGCATTGTATAATAATGGGTTGCCATTCATCCTGGATGTAATATATACGAGGTATTTTAGTAACATTTAGTCTTTGACCCAGATGAACCCATTGCATCATCTATGGGGAAACGCGTTTGTCAGGGGGGATTATTTGCCCATTGGAAATTAGGGGTTGATTATTCACCGGGTTCCCGTTTCGTCATGTAGAGGCTGTATCTGTAATTTCTCCCATTGTGGGAACACTTATCATATTCCCCTGCTTGTGGTATCTATGCAGGTATGAATACTAGTTATCTATTATTGTTTACACCTAGTGAGGGGAAGTGGAATAGGATTTAGCGTTTGGACTGTTCAGTTAGGGGTCAGTTTCCGGGTAGGACCCCTTATCGGGCGAAACTCCTACATGTTGTTTTGGTTTAAGGGGATGGATTCATGTAGAGTTGTAATGGAGGGTCTTTAGTAGGGTAAGGGTGTTAGTATTTTAAATTTGTGATTATACAAAAAGTGTGAGAGGGTTGTTATGGTATCTAGCTGCTAATTAATGATTATGGGAGGTATCTGGTTTTTTGCATATGTCATCTGGAAATGTGCTGTAGCAGGCACTGCCAATTGATATTAGGAGGCGTCATTAGGGGCCATTTCCAGAAAAAGTGCCCCTTTGTATAGCCCTTATATCTGTATGCAATTGTGGTAATGAGCTAGAGAGGGTCCCCTTTCTATCTCAAGCCCTCTCACTATGGCTCGAGAAAGGGTCGGGGTTACCTCGTAACATCGCACAGGTGTGCGGACTCGCTGCTGGCGTCTGGCGATCCTCGTACTATCCCTTTGGGACTATGGACTCAGAATGAGGAAAGGACTTGATCCCACTAATATTTAAGTATACCATTTTTTGTGCTACATATATTACAATTGCATGAAATGTGCTTCTTTAGCCTGGATCTTGCTGACTGGCAGGAACGATAGAGTCCTTGGTGTGAAAAGGACACTTAAGCATAAGGGGAATGTTTTATGTGACCTGATTAGATATATAGAGAGGTGAAGACAGGGAATTATTCAGGGGGAGAGTGCATTTTTATTAGTGAAGAAGAAATTCAGTGATGCCGGAGATTGGGGCCCAGTGCATCTGTTGTGGGGTATTAGCTGCCGACGGGGCATTAGGTTATCTCGCACCTGTTAAGAAATCTATTCCAGGATAGGCACTGGGTGAAATGTGTTGCCTTTACTTGGGTTTTGGTCTATTATCCAGCTATTGAGCTGTAATTATAGCTCTGTGTTTGTGTTTTTGAGTAAACTACATCCCATTTTTGTGTGATTATTTCATCACGCGTATAGAGCAATCAGAAATACCTCATTCCATTTTGTAAAAAAATCCTCTGAGTAAACAAAGGTTTTTTTTAATGCGCAAACCCCTTGGTATCATCAATTTATCAATATCATTTTTAAAAGAAGTGGAGTCCCACCAGGTTTTAAGTTCCTGTGTTGATAATTTTTCCAAGGTTCATAATAAGCTCAAACAATCCTGGTTTCCTTGTGTTTTACATATTGTTTTATATATTGAATATTTCCAGGACTCTCTTTTTGCGCTGTTTTTCTGTGGTATGGTAAGACCTCCAACTTTGTTGCATTTCGGCGTTTAAACGGTTATCAATTAATCCAGTAGCAAGAGAGTTGGGTCCTTTAAAAGGTGAATTAGTGTTGGTAGTCATGATTTTACTTCTGACTACTGGATTATTGATGTACTGTGAGTTGAACATATTCCAATAATATAAAACAATCAAAAAGAGCCCATACTGTTATGTAGCAAGTTTTCTCATGAATACAAAACATAAAAAATATGTCAAAAAGGGGAGCATAAATGCAAATGCTTAATGCATAAAAAAAAAAACTGTTGTATCGCTCACAACATTAAGTGAAACCACAATCACAACTGGGCGTAAGCTTTCTGAGGCAAGGAGACTCCCAGTAAATTACAGATAAATGATTCTCAAAAGGAAAGGTTTCTCCAGATCCAAATAAATGTTCAAAAACATCAATGAACTGAAGCAATTTAAGAAAAAAGAGTCGGCCAAACCCCTCCCCCCAGAACGATGTGAGACAGATTAAATGATACAGGTTACTGCTCCTAACGGTGGTTCTACAAGTTATTGATTCATGGTTTCTACTTAGGGCGACGTATGAATTTGAATCCGCCTTATTTTTTTACTTGGTGTCAACCCCAATTTTTAAAAAGATTTTTTAATGAAACTCCCATATTTATGTAACAATGTGGACCTTGTAAACAAACATTCTACACTTCTCTCAACCCCCTACACCCCCCTAGATTGTAGCTCTTGGAAGCAGGGCTTTCACACCTTGTGTCTGATTTGTAAGTAGCTTTTTTTATAATGTAATGTTTGGTGTTTGTATTTATACCCTCTATATTGTAAAGTGCTGCCGAATATGTAGGCACTAGATAAATAAAGATTATTATTATATAGAGGCGTGTAGAATACAACAGTATGTATGAAAATGTTTGGCACATTACATACAGTTTAATGCGCAAAACTTTGCTTTGGGCATAGATTTAAAAGTCCAAAACTTTGAGGGCAGTTCGCATAAATTGTTGTATGTCTGAAAAGAAGGGACATATGCGGCAAAAAAGGCTATGCAAATTCAAATGTCGTCCTTTTTTTTTCCAAGTGTTTCCTTTTTTGGCTTAATTTTTTTTAAAAATTTTGGTTGGTTTGGGGCGACACTTATGGGGAAAAACCTAGTGCTTTTTCCTACGTTTCACACCAAACGTTAGCGCATTTTCACGATTCTGGAGGGACATATCCCCCATAAATTGGCAGCATTTAAAATTTGTGTCTGGCACAGACTGCACCAGGTTGGGGCATACGACTGTTCATACATCTATAGAACAGGGCTACAACAGGTTTTTGGCCATAAAGCACGCCAGAAAACTTGCGCAGTCCCGTACATGTTGCCCTAAGACTCAAGTTCTGAAGCAAATAAAATGTTTACGTTCCTTAAACGGTTGGAAAACGAGAAGATCGAGGGGAAATTCCAGGAGATGAATTTCTGGAATGAACACCAGTGCAGAATATTTGTTTTTTCTTTTACAGGCCCTGTACCACATAAGAAATTAAAAAAGGGAAACTGAACAACCCCTTTAAGAGATTCTAAGGATCAGATGTTATTCTCTTTAATGTAAAAACCATAGAATTCAAAGAGGGTCTATCTATCTATCTATCTATTATCATCTATTTTATTTTATTATTATCCAAAATCCTATTTTCACTGAAGATCCACCTTTAAAAAATGTAATTTCCCCCTATAGCTCAATATGCTTTAATTAACTATGCAAAAAAAGGATTTTCTAAAGCAGACAACCTCTTTAAGGTATATATTTGTTGGCTAGATTAACTTTTCCAATGTGTTTTGATTTTTTTGTCATTGTGTTTGAGCATAGGCTTGTTCTAAATGAGGCACATGCTTGTCTCCTTGATTCTTGTTTGCCTAGCAATATACATTATAATTGTAAATTCTTCCCACTTACCAGAGCAAAAGGGAATAAATAGCTGTGAGACACGGGTCATAAGGTTATGGTGGAGTTATTTACGTTTGAAAGAAAAGGAGAAACTTTAGGTACAAAGTCAAGCATAAATATTCCCTTTGGAAAGTATCCAACATGCCTTATTGTGACACTCTTCAGCTCATTTTTTGGAATAAAAAACAAAAACCCAGTAATAGTTAATGAGGTTGGGTGTTCTTGTAAATTTTAAGACATGAAATATATTAAACTATTTGTTGTATTTTCTATATAACAAGCAGTCCCCGGGTTACAAACAGGATAGGGATTGTAGGTTTGTTCTTAAGTTGAATTTGTATGTAAGTCGGAACTGAAAAATTAAATGAATTCCGCAAAAAAAAAATTTTTTTTTTTTTTTTTTTTGGATAGTGCGGAAAGGGTTTTTTCATTTGTTTTGCTGTCTGTCCCCTTTTTTTAGAAATTTACCTAACTTTCTGTGACTCATGTGCAGTGTGGATGCTGGCACTTGGTTTTTGGGAGTGTGACTCAGTGTTAATGTCAGCCACCCCCCCAAAGTCTCCGTTTGTAACTAGGGGACGTATGTTAGTCGGAACGATGAAAGTCGGGGACTGCCTGTATTTATTTTGAATGCTTTGATTGAAAGGTTCATTAAATGTATGTGAGAGGACATAATAAATACATCTGAAGCTTAGAGGAGAGAAAGTGAAACACAAAGACAATGATTTATGTTCTTTTTTATGTTCTTTTCAAACAAAATATTAAAGTGAGATTGGTAAAAATTAATTGCTACATGTGTTTTTACTCACGCCCTTTTGCAGTCATATTACTGTATGTGATACTAGGAAAAAGTAGGGAAATTTATGTTTGCATACATTGAATACTGTGTAAACTTCCTGGCTTGTAATGCTCAACATGAGAAAAGAGAGGATGTCTTCAAAGATTGTTTTGGGAAATTCAGCTGATTGTCAAGATAAAAAAAGTATAAAGTTTGGGGATAACAGTTTCATTTCCATGCATTTATTATGAACTGTTTTTAACTCGGTAATACTTGGTCTTGTTTGGGCCCTTAGGTTAACAGTGCTTATTTACTAAATAAATGAAGTTATGCAGCTTTGTAGTATACGCCATGCTTCTATGCCTCACTAGTCTGAAGATATTAGTATCTGGGGGGAATTAAACGCGTTTAAATTACATTAAAAAGCTGCAAACCCCATACACAGCTAGTCCTGCTTCCAGCTAAGCTGTGGTTACAATTGTGCCCAGTCTAGGCAAAGCTCTAAATTCATCAGCAGCAGTTGTGTCGTAGTTGCCATTTGGAACCTCCGTTGTATGCTCCGTCGGGAATGATGAAAAATATGGCGCAGTTTTCAGTCTAGATGACGGACACCACAGTGAAAAACGATGGACCCATTGTTATTAATAGTGTCCATTGGGTGTCAATTGTGAAGTTGTATTCTTGAAACCAGTAATCAAAGTAGCTCAAACAAACCAACTCTTGGGAGGAAAAACACCAAAAATCTGGCATAGTGAAAGACCAGGTGTACTTTTAGGTATCAGCAGTTGGAGAGTGATAGGCTGAAGGAGAGTGGTATTGTGCACTGGCCCTTAAACGCTAAGAGGACCAGCGTGAACCTATCCAGACAACTGCACGGAGGGTGATGGGCGATGAAACAACTGCAGCTGAGAAGGGGTGCAGCAGCAGACGGTCACATCCACGGCAGCGGACAGGATCCACCTGGCTGTTCATGACTTTATTTTCTTTTCTAAGCCCCCCCGAACCCTAAAAATAATTAAAAAACAAAGTGGACAACCCCGTCAATGATTATAATGATAAATATGTATTTATGCATTTAATGATTAGCAAGCCAAAAACAGTACAGAGACAGGAATAAACAATTTAATCTGGGAAGGTACAATTGAACCCAATTCCCCCGAATTAATCTTCTTATTCTTGAGAAAAACAATAAGACATTCTAAATAACAGATTGCATGGGCAGATACACAAAGATACAAAAACTCTCAATTCCAATGAAATATGCTTTGGCAATAAGCATTTGATAGGCATGAAGCAATATCATGTGAAACATCAGTCTCTCATGGGTCTCCTTTGTGATCAATGGAAAAGAACGTGAAAAATGTGTAACAAACACTGGTAACAGTAAGTTCATCATCATGATGCCGAGAAGATAAAGTGAATTCTTACTTCTAAACTGACACAGACGTGTTAGAGAAATATTTTTCCAAGACGATTTTTCCTATTCACCAACCCGAAAACAGAATTTTAATACACAGTTATAGCCACAAAAATCACAAAATCACAAAATCATCACAAAAAATCCTAACACATACATAAATACATTTAAAAATATATTAAATTGATGAAACTGTGGCAAATACACCACTGTCCTATTACAATCTACACAGTCAAGTCACATTTTTACGACTACTTCCAACTTTCAATGTCAGCAGTGCGTAGCTCATAAAGGGAGTGTGGTAAGCTGGCTTGGTGGGTATATAAGGTGTGCGATAGGCCATCTTTACACATCCTTCTATACACTATAGAAACCTTATATAGCTAGCTACCTACTGGGTGTCATTATATACCTGCCTACAAACTGACGTGACCTATATACCTATTTACTTGGGGAGGAGGCTTATATATCTACCAAACTACTGAAGAACACTATATCCAGCTCCTAGAGGAAGGCCTATATCCTAAACTTAAGTACTGGGGCTAATATATCTTATCCAATCTACTGAGGAACCATATATATCTGGCTACTTATTGTAGGGCTCTATATATTTGTCTTCCTACTGGGGAGCCCTATATACCTACCTACTGTGGGGCTCTGTATATCTATGTTTCTACTAAGGGGGCTCTCTATACCTACTTAAATTCTACTGGGGGCTATATAAATGCTTATTTATGGGGGGGGCATTATATTTACTTATCTACTGAGGGGTCAGATTTATCCTACCTACTGAGGGAATACTATATGCCTCCCTATGGCGGGGGCTATATAGCTCTTACCTACTGATGGACTCTATATACATACCTACTGGGAAGTCTATTTACAGTACATACCTACTGGGGGGCCCTATATACCTACCTACTGAGGGAGGCTATATACATACCTAATAGAGAAATGGGCCTTTTTTTCCCATTGGGCAGAGTAGGCGGCCCTATGAGAACAGGGGGTCCACTGGGAGCCGGTAAAAACACAAGCTTCTCCTCTGTAACTTTATTAAAAACGACAGAGTGAAAGCAAGGCCATAGCACATGCCAGTCTGTTAGTCTCCTCTTATGCCAGAAATGTAAGCTTAGACTTCCTCAACCCCCAATGATATCTCCAGTTCACCCTCGGCTCTCTCCAGTTACCTCGCAGTGGCGTCTGTTAAACTGTAGTGTGTTCCTATGGGTCACGGCTCAGCACATCAGAAAAAGGTACAGAGGATCTAGGGGGAAGTGACACGGGTCAGGATGGCTGACCACATGCTATATCATACAACAACTTTATGCAGTCCCCAGGCCACACAGGGCCTAGTCTGGGGCACAGGATGACTGACCACATGATGGAGAGGTTATACAAATCATGTAACCTCTCCATCACGTGGTCAGTCATCTTGTGCCCAAAAGTATCCTACATGTTCGCAAGCATACCTCCAAGTATTGCTATGTTTTATAAAATCCTAATCACGTATTGGGACTATAAAAAAATAAATGAAAATTGGTTGGACAAATTAAAAATAAAATCTGTACAAAGACTCAAATTCCCTAATAAAAAAAAACATTTTATTTTTCAAAGAAAATAAGTTAACTCCTTAAGCACCTGGCTTGAAAAGCTCTTCATGAACAGCTAATTATTTTAATTTTTAGCCTCCCTGTTAGTGTTGAGCGATTGCGTTGGCTATCGAGATCGATCCGATAAGTCGATAGTCGGCCGCTGATCGATAAGGTTTTTCGATAGTGAACCTCGATTATAAGCCGATTACCATTTAAAGTCTTATGGGAGAACAACAACACCTTCATTATACACCCAAACACGGCTGGAGAAGGCTGAAATTAACATCCACAACAGTCCAAATGATACGTGCAACAGTCTAGGGCAACACACATTGTTTAAAAGTCACAGAAAAAAAGTCACAGACCATTCACAAACCTTGTCTTGTACCACAGCATGACCCATAATACCTGCATCAACCCACAAATTAAAAAAGTTGCCGAAGGCAGTATGATTTGAACCATCATGTTACTTGAACTGGACATTTGAAATATCCCTGTCCTGGAACGCAGCATGAGCCCCAAACCTGCATACCCCCAGATTTAAAAAGTGCCGCAAAAAGAGTCTTTCAACCACCATTTTTAGTTTCACTGGACATTGACTATACCGTCCTGGACCACAGCATGAGCCCCCAAACCTGCATGACCCCAGATTAAAAAGTTCCATAAAAAGAGTCTTTCAGACCACCATTTTTAGATGATTACGTGGACACAAACTATATCTGTTCCTGTACCGCCCGAATGACCATTAAACCTGTTCTGACCCACAGTTTAAAAGTGCCAGAAAAAGGATCTTTCAACCACCAATTTAGTTAAAA
Organism: Phyllomedusa bahiana; assembly: GCA_025379985.1. NCBI lineage: Eukaryota > Metazoa > Chordata > Amphibia > Anura > Hylidae > Phyllomedusa > Phyllomedusa bahiana. The sequence continues at coordinate 18,677 of JAODAL010024012.1, read as the reverse complement.
CAGGACATATTACTGTTCCAGTCCTCGGGCCACAGTATGACCATTAAACCTGTCGACCCCCAGAATTACAAAGTGGCCAGTAAAAAGGAGTCTTTCAACCACCATTTAGTTTTAAGGAACTGGACATAGACAGAATGTCCTGTGCCACAGCATGACCCAGGGGGCCCCCCCCCCGGAGTACAGTGGGTGCGTTGAGAACCCAGGTGGCGTCCGTCTCTATTAACACTGCAGATAAAATGCCCTGATGACACAGCACAAAAACTGTCCGTGCTGAACCAGAGTGGCGGAAGCGAAAGTTGTGAGAACACCAGCTTCCTCATTACACAGTCCAAGACCTGGGTAGCGCTTTGCCCCTCCGATTATTGCGGACCAAATTAGCTTCACTTGGAAAAACTGTGGTTAACGGCACCTGATTACACCCAGGTGCCCTTTTTCATGGCATTCTTTATCTCATTTTTACTCAAAGATGCTGAGGAAATTGTCTCTGTACTTTGTTCTCTGTCCTCGCTCCATACTCCATGTCCTCTGAATAACCTACATCCTGGTCAGTTTATCCTGTACCTCCCTTGTACAATTCAGGGAAATTTTTTTACCAGCTATTTTGTATATCAAGTTTTTTTAGTAGTTTGATACAGAAAACACATTTTTAAAATAGGATGAATCCCACCATGTCTTTTGTTTCTCTTTTTTTCATTGTATTCATGGGGTTGTCTCAATACAGGGATTGGATAGCTATGTTTAAAGATCGTTACGAAAAACAAGTCAATTTTGCAATATTTGTCCATAAACAAGAGTCCTAACCTATTCCTGTTTTCTGACAGCACCATCATCTTAGCCACTCTTGAACAATTGTGAAGAACAAATGCTCTGTTAGAAACAAAAATTTTTTTAGAATGAGGGACCCTGTAGTTATAGCTGCAAGACACAGCAAATGCCCCCAAAAATCAAGCATGACCCCTTGAGCCACTTTGTAACAATTTTGAAGAACAAATGTCTGTTTAGAAACAACATTTTTTAGAAAGGACCTGTAGTAAATCTGCAATGTCAACAGCAAATGCCCCCAAAATTCAAAAGCAGACCCATGAGACACTTATACAATTGTGAAGAACAAATGTTCTGTTAGAAACAACATTTTTTTTAGAATAGGACCAGAAGTATAGCTGCATGTCACAGCAAAATGCCCACCAAAATTCAAAACATGACCCATGAGCACTTTGTGACAATTGTGAAGAACAAATGTCCTATTAGAAACAACATCTTTTAGAATAGGACCTGTAGTATTGCTGCATTTACCTAAGCAAAAATGCCCCCAAAAATTCAAAGCATGAACCCTGAGAGCCACTTTGGTCAATTGTGAAGAACAAATGTCTGTTTAGAAACAACATTTTTTTTAATAATAGGAACCAGTAGTATTTGCCTGCATTTCAAAGCATCCATGACCCAAAAAATTATAAAAATGACATCTCAGCCACTGTTAAAAATCGGTTGAGGAGATAAATGCCACTTAGAAGCCACATTTCAGTTCCAAAGGACCAAAGATTATTGCTGTATCTCACAGCTATTGAACCCCAAAAAATTATAAATAGACTTCTCAGGTCCACTGTTAAAAATTGTGAGGATAAATGACACTTAGAAGCCAGTATTTCCGTTCCAAAGGACCCTGAATTATGCTGTAATCTCACAGCTACATGACGCCCAAAAAATATAACTAAAGACTTCTCCAGCCACTATTAAAAATTGTGAGTGAAAATGCCACCTAGAAGCCCACATTTTGTTCCAAAGGACCATAATTAAAGCTGTATCTCACAGCAACAAATGACCTCACAACCATAGACAATCGCGAAAACTTTCTTAAGATAAAGTGAGTAAATGGAATACGGTGTTGTCATGAACTTGCTGTCCTTTTACCGTCTCTCATAGCAAAAGCAGAATAAAAGAGGAAAAGAGAATAAAAATTTGCAGTAAGAAATGATCATTTTAGAAAAAAAGAGTTTCAAGAGGACCATTTCTGTTTGAAAAGGAAAGTGAGTAGACCGGCAACTAATCTTGAACCTCTGGCAAATGGGGCACAACATCCATCAGTAGATCCATGCCTGATTCTTCTTGAATGAAATTTAAAAACATCCACATTATCTGTGTAAAGCCGGATGTGCGTTAGTCTTTAATGAAACCTCCAGACATTGCTGAATGACCGCTCAGATATGACGCAGTGCTGTGGGCAGGACAACAACCTCTAATGGCGTGACGATGCCAGCACGTGCCATTCATCCATTTTTGGATACCCAGAGTCAAGTGGTCCCGGAACACATGCAAAAACATCGTGTTGAGACGCAATAGTCGTGCACCATGATCTTAAGCTGATCTCTGTTGTTTGATGTTGCCCTGCATTGCAATGCGTTGGTGAGGTGGTAAACAAAGATTGCCAGAGGTCACCCATTAGGCTTCCGCCACTTAGCCTGCTGCTCCGCCGCTACACACCTACTTTGGCACTCTAACTCGCTGTCACGAGCCCCCTGATGTTGTTCCACCGTTGACATTTTGGGGAACGTGAAGGCAGACGCCTACATATGTTCTCCAGTTGATCACAAACAGCAAGGTCTCCATTTCCTGCATTTTACTCTCTATTTGGGTGGGTGGAAGGAAAGTGCTGAATTTTGATTTTGTTACCGGATCCATAGGGTGCCACCCAGTAAACTGTTGTTCATTTTGATGGCCTTAATGCGAGATCGATGTTTGGAGGAAATGAGCATCCAAGCACTCATGTGAGAGATTCGAGCCTTGATTTCCCAAGCCTCTGGGTCCGAGGGCTGGCACTAGCAAACTGATCTTCCTTATCTTTCCCTCTCCGCCTCAAAACGCTTCTCAACCTTCTTTCCAAGGCAGGGACGTCGGTAACATCGGTGTCTAGGAATACCTCCTCCTCCCTCCACCGCTTGCCATCCGACACAGCTTCAACACATCCCTGACTTGCCTGAGATGATGCACCCTAGAGAGCTTGAAGCGCCACCTTGCACTAGCACTGGACCCCGACCACTGCCTAATGAAGAACCGATGAAATTGTGAAACTGTGCGGGCCTTGTGAAATTTGCGGAGAAAGAAAGGCTCCGTTGTAAGCATCTGTGTCCCGACTCCTCCTCCCGTTGCTGGCGGGACCTGTTCTTTTTCAGAGTGTCCCAACGATCGTTCCAGAAGCTAGAGATCACCACAATCTCATGCTGACAAGGGCATTGTTCCGCACTGACCCATTTTGGTGGCTTCTTCAAAACTGGCAAGGATGGTGCAGAGCACTTTCACCTGCCTCCACTCTTCGTTGGTTCAACACCCCGATGACCGCACCGCTGCTTGTCAGGCCATGTGTTCACTTCGTCACTGGCGTAATGGCATGCGCTGCTGCCTACAATCGCTGGAGCATCAGTGAAGGTTTGGAATTCCAGCCGTGTTGCACGGTCCAACATGAGACGGTTGACGGGAGGCCGAGCCTGACGCTGCAGCACGCAGGCAGGCTGGGCACGAAGCAGGTGCAACGGCGGAAGTGCTGAACTCAGACCCTCGAGCCTTCATCAGCAGGAAGTCAGACCCGGGAAACTCTTTAGAATTATCTTACGGACAAGGTACATGACATGAGCCAGGCAAGGATGAGCTCAGCCTAACCGACTTAAGGGCGGCAAGTCCAGATTTCGCCCCAGTTTTATCGCACACCCACCCACCTTGCACCTATCGCACAAGGTTCTTGTTCACCCAGCCAGAGCTCGTATCCTCGTTTGCCTTAAGCCGTCCACAGCTCCTGACCTGTGGTGTTGGACGGTCTTCCAAGGCAGATAATATTCAACACGGCCTGGTGTCTCTGCTACGTGAATGCCACCAGGAGACCTGGGGAAAGAGCCCTTCACCCTCCCTGCGTTTTTTGAAGAGGCAGAACCCATCTGTGTCCACCAGAAACGGAAAGGCAAACATTTCCCAAGGCCAAAAAGCCTGGCAATGCAGACATTCAGGGCTTTTGGGCTTTGTGGGTATGGTTTGGTTAAAGTGTTTCTTCCTGCTCCCAAATCTTGAAGACAGAAGGATGGCTGCTAGACTGGTCCTCTGTTAACGGCGTGCAGTCGTCAAACTGGCGGAAGGAGAAGGGGTAGGATGGTCCTCTGGTGGAGCAGGTGGTACTCGGCTGGATGCGACGTTATGCTGAAGCGATGGCAGTGACAGAGGGTGTGACAATGGTTGTGAGGCCGGCGTTGGTCTGTCCTTTTTTTGGCCAAGTGTTCCCTCTCCATTTCAACCTCATGCATTCGCTGGCATGTGACGAGACATGTTGGTGGTGTTTAACCAATTAAGGTTCTTCTTGCCTCTTACAAATGCGTTTAACTGCAAATGCTGCATATGACATCGCTAGGTAATCAAGAGGCTTGCTCAAAGAAGCTCAGGCTTTAGAGGTCCAGGACCTTTTTGAGACGGCGATAACGAGGAGCGGGGTTTGCGCTGACCTGTGGCTGGTGGAATCATAACAGCGGACATCTGATACCGCCCTCCTCCCTTTTTGTGGCGGGACCCTATTGACACACCACACCCATCTTCTTCCTCTTCGTCCCACAGATGAAGCCTCGCAAGCAATTCTGCGAAATAGACCAGATTGGATCCGCAATGTCGTCATCATCATCATCATCATCGATCAACAAACAGTGACTTGGTCGTCCTGGACTTTTCTGCATCCAGAAGCTGCGGGCTACAACAAGGGCCTGTAAAAAAAAAAAAAAAAAAAATAAAACAAAGGCGTTGCCGACCGCCGGAATTTTACGATTGACCGTCTTCCTTCACCTCCTCTGATGGCATCAGTAACATGCCTTCTGACCCCATGCCTTCTGACCCCAACCGCATTTTGTCATCAAAGAGGTCCGCAGACAATGGATTATCCACAGTGGCGGGACACGAGTTTACAATTTGGGGCTGCTTTCATGTTGGACCGGTATGCTGATGATTGCAGATGACGACATTAGTGGCCGTGACGCGAGGACGAGAGGAAACATCTGCTAGAATGCAGGTTGTCATAACCACTAAGGACAGATTGGCGACATTTTCGTTACTTATATTCACAGGGCCTTACCCATTGATGACGAGGCCTGGACGGTCCTTCAACTGACAATCCGCTGCATGCGTGTTGTCTCCAGCACTGGAAAAGGACACCTTCTCTTGAACCTCTACCTCCAGTGCTAACACCCTCTTTCTCGCTACCAGCCTGCATTTCGCACCATGTTTCAGAAATATAAAAATTTGAGAAGGGTATGGAAATAGTTTGGAAAGTCACTTATTAAAAAGACGGCAAATCACAGCAATTCTCTAATCCCTCCTTAATCAAAACAAAATTTGCTTGATTCAAAATTAACTGCAAGGTGTCGATCAACAAATCGGACTGGCAAAAGTCCAAAAAAAACACGTATCTGTGTTATGTTGTATAATAAATGGTATTTTTTTGCACCTTTCAATTCACCTGGTGAAAATATAGAATTGCTGTTTTAAGATTTACGTGGATGCTGCGTCCCAATGAACAATGCTGGGTGTTCAAAAGTAAAAAAAACACGTCTCTGTTTATGTTTTCGTATGATACACGGTATTTTTTCGCACCTTTCAATTCACCTGTGGTGAATATAGACATTGCTGTTTTAAGATTTACGTGGGTTCGCTAGCGTCAATGAAACAATGCAGGGTGTGCAAAAGTCAAAAACACGTAACTATGTTTTGGTAAAAATAAAACGGTATTTTTTTGCACCTTCAATTCATCTTGGGTGAATAAGAGAATTGCTGTTTTAAGATTTTACGTGGATGCTGCGTCCAATGAACAATCTGGGTGTTCAAAAGTCATAAAACACGTACTGTTATGTTTTGGTATAAAAACGGTATTTTTTGCACCTTTCAATTCACCTGGGGTGAAAAATAGAATTGCTGTTTTAAGATTTACGGGGATGCTGTGTCAATGAACAATGCTAGGGTGTGCAAAAGTCAAAAAACAAGTAACTTTATGTTTTCGAATGATACACGGTATTTTTTGCACCTTTAAATTTTCACCTGTGGTGACTAAGAATTGCTTTTTTTAAGATTTACGTGGATGCTGCGTCAATGAACAATGCTGGGTGCGCAAAAGTAAAAAACACATAACTGTTATGTTTTCGTATGATAAAACGGTTTTTTTGGCAACAAACAACCTGTGCTACTACAAATTGCTGGTTTGTAATTTAACTGCAAGGGGGATATATCAACAGTCACGGGGTAATGGGTAAAATTAAAATGAAACACATATCTGAAATTATACTGATAATAAAAGTGGAGTTTTGCACCTAACAAAGAGACCTCCCAATTACTGAAATGATGTGTATCCAATATAAGTTCAGGCGCCCATATCCAGGAAATTTTTCAATAGCAAACTGTTAAAAAATAAAGATATTCCACTACAATGTCTACACAAAGTCTTGGTGAATTTTATCCATTTGTTCTTTATAGTTTAAGCTTGTCTGTTTTTCGCCCATGGGGCCCCCCTTTGCTCCCCCCGCCGTGAATTTACAGCGGTAGATGCTGCTTTAAAATTCTCTAGCTAACTACATAAAATCTTCAAATCTCTAATATAACTAAATTGGAAGGATCACAGCTAATAGTAGAGGTTTCTCTGTGCAGAAATAGACTAATTCGCTGAGCTGTTTGGACACAAGCAGAGCGCAGGTCCCATCCCTAGAGACTGAGAGACACTGAGGCGAAACAGGAAACGCTGTTCTATGTAAAACGAGGTCATGTGATTTTTCCAGCAATCGCAACCCTACACATCCCAGTCATGACGTCGCACACACATCTCACCCTGCTCTATTCTGTAATCTGAAATTTTCTGGCCGCCAAAATTACAGGAAGCGCCGAAAAAGGCCGATCTTTAATAGATGATGCTCAATTTTAACCTTAATTATCGCATGATCTGGAAATTTCGATCACCATAAAAACCTTGGGAGATTTCAACTTTGTCGTAAAAATCGCTCAACACTACCCCCTGTGTTTCAGTCAAAATTTTTTTATTTTTTTTTTTAAATGCAGTTGATGGGATTTGTTTTAGTGGGGAAATTTTTTTTTTTTGGGGGATTAGCTTTTTTTAAATTAAATTATGATATTTTTTTTTTTTTGTTGAGCTGAAATAAAAATAGTGCTTAACATGTATAGGGTTTTTTATGTAATATGCACAAAAATTTTGTAATAAAATATTTTTATTTTATTATTTATTTCTGTACCCTTTTCCACACTTTTTTTTGTTTTTATAATTTTTCTTAACCCCAAAAAAACTATTATAATTGTCCCTTTTTTTTTTTATCAGCAAAGAATTGAGTTTTCCTCTGTGCTTGAATAAAACATTTCCTTGGGACACAGTTGAAGTAAAGTTAAAATCATTTCTTGCCCATAGAAACCCAATAGGGCCCCTTTTATTTCTTTAAATTTTCTGGAAGAATGAAAAGGCTTTGATTGGGGTTTTTATAGGCAACAAAGTGAGCTTTGCCCTAGACATTTTTATACTGTCCCCCTATATGTCAATATAACACAAATGCATCGGGCAGAACAGTGTCCCTTATGGATTTTTCTTAACAGCCCTCGGGAGCTACTCTAGGTCCCAAGGGCTGACTGTACAGACATTTCCCAGGCTCAATTGGGCTCTGGGAATCCCGTTGACCTGATGGAGCAGGGGAATCCCCTTTGAACATGCTGAGGTCAAGGACTGCAGCAATCAAAGTATTAAGCGGCAGGGATCAAAAGGGACCTTGTCCCTTCGTGACAGAGACTGGTTGGGGAAAAAAAGCTGATAACACAGCTCCCTTTTACAAATTGCTGTGTGGGTCCCCGAACCCCTTTTTGTACCGACATTTTGGCATTGCTGGGAAAAGGGAAAACGATTCGCCAACGTCAAAAACGGTAACCCCCGTGAAACCCCCACCGAAATTAAATCCCCAAAATGAAGAAGTTTTGACTTTTATCCATGGGTTTTTTTTTTATTAATTTTTTGGGTGAAAATGCCAAACCCTCTTCTTCACTTTTGTGGGAGGTGTGGCCACCTCAAATTTGTTATTTACTTTCCTCCCCCTGCACCCCCCCAGCATGTGGGATGCGTTGGCTCTTGATACCGTGACAACCCACCAGGATTATGAGTCACTCCCTGCCTCCCTGCCCCCCGAGGTGCTTCCGTGCTGCTCAAAATAAATCTGGATTTGTCTAGTGGTCATAATATTGTGACTTAACTGTATTTTCTATTTGTCTTTTAATCCTCCTGACGTGAAGAACTGTAACAAATTTGGCTGTTTGTTTCCGGGTATGGCAATTTGGTATGGTTGTTTTACACCTAATTACTTTGGGGTTCATCTGATTTTACAGATGGATTTCAGCTAAATTATCCTCTACCCAGACCTTATATAAAAGGTGCAGGTAAAGTATTGCACACTGCAATGGTCTTGCTGAACAGGGCCCCAGTAAAGGGGAAGAGAACCCTTCATAATGGGGGCCCCCTCACGATATTTAATACATTATTTACAATGGTCTCTGTAAGAAAGTGTCCTGACTTGCTCGGATGGTGCCAGTAAGGCCTGATTTACCTCTGTGCTTTCCTGTTCCGTCATACGAACAAAAAAACTGAAATAATGGCAGTGCTGGATCCATTTCATGACAGACACCAATTGTGGCCAACAGATCCATTGAATATAATGGTGTTTTTGTCATGATCTGTCATTTTAACAATACAAAATTGTGCTGCATGTTGAACTATTATTTTTATCATTTTTGATGGTATTTACACCATGTTAAAAATTATTATACAAATTTAATTTGTGTCATAAAGATTTAGGACATGTTAGATTTTGGCTGTCTTTTTTGGGTGTATTTTGCACCAAAAAACTGTTGTAGCCCAATTTTTTATATATATGAACAGTCATGTACCTAAATTATGCGCCAAAGATATTTTATTTGCATAAGTTATTCGCCTAAAATATGCTATGCAAGGCATACCACACACCAGATTTATGACGGGTTCATACATTCGGGCTCACTATACACTCATTTAATGCGCCTTAAAACTGGCATGGCCACGCCTCTTTTCTGACATGTTGCCCTTAATTTTTTGTGTTGTGTCTCAGGGATCAAAAATCTGAAACATTTGTGATGTATTCTTTGCCTGGGAAAAGGGGGTTTTGTGGAATAACCAAAATTGGGGAATTGCAGGATATATTATAGACTAGGTAAAATAAAATGGCTTGAAATAAAAATTCCTATTTTGCCTTTTAATATCCAAGGGTTTGCAAGGATAAACAAGAGACACAAAATTAATAAAATATCATTAAGAGCTACATGTTTCACGTACTACACTGAGTTCGCTTCCTCAGACTACATTGAAAGATACAAAGAAGCACTATTTAAACAGACTGTGGCATCTCAATAATCCTGCTAATGTGGAATAATATGTCAAGATAGTGGACCAATTGAAAGTGTGGATGACCAATCAAAAAGAGAGAAACAAAACTGTGAGTGTGATAAAATCAAAACAAATTGCTGTATACAATTTATCTTAAATGAAAAATATCAGAGCAATGCTAATCAGAATGTATTGAGAGGTTATCATTGAAAAAACCGTTGGGGTTTAGAGAGTTAAGACAGAAACCAATACATTTCACAAGTTCGCAAAAGCTGAAACCTATTAGACAAAGAAGAATCAATTTGTTCTATGGGAAGGACACGATATTTAGAACAAATTGATTCTTCTTTGTCTAATAGGTTTCAGCTTTTGCAGTCACGTGAAATGTATTGGATTTTCCATCTTAACTCTCTATCCCCCAATGGGTTAAATGAAATCACAGGATTTATTCGATGATACGTTGTGCGCTGCGGTCCGACGTTCGACCCCAGGTGCAGCTGTCCCTGGTATGCGCTTCGCTGCACGTCTACTTACCCAGGCCCCGTCCTGCTTCCTCCTCGAGCGGCGCGCTGCTGTGACTTCCTTGCCTTTGCCTCCACTATCCTGGCCGGCCACTATGGGCACGCGCGAGCAGATCTTCTAGGTTTGAAGAGTCAGTGCTCAACAAGTAATCCTTTTCCACCCATGGACTTCGGACACGGGCTTTATAGGGATTCCTCTTCCTGCCGTCGGCGCCTAGGTGTTGGTGTCCGTTCTCTAGTGATGTCCTCGTACGCTCCCTAGCGAATTCCCTTGGCTCTCTGTTTGTGTTCCAGTCATTGTCCGTTGTGCTGACCTTCGCCTTCCACTCACCACTCCTGCCTAGCCTGCTCATCCCTGCTTGAGTCACGCTCCCGTGTTCCCGGTGTCTAAATCTCCAGTTTCGGCTATCACCAACGGGTCCTACGTTGGGGGGTAGCGACCTGGGGGTTTCGGTGAATACAAGGGGCCCCTTAGACTTCTCTCCCCGATGTAGGGTACGCCAACACCTCGCGGTGACCAGATGAACCACCTTCCGCTTGTCGGATCGTGACAGATAACCTCTTTATACATTCTGATTAGCATTGCACTGATATTTTTCATTTATATATTTTCACATTTTCTTTAATCAAAAATTTGAACTAAGAACTTTTTTCCATGTATCCTAAGTAGCAGAAATGCACCTAAGCTCATTTTTTTTCAAAAAAGTTTTTTGGATGTGCAAAACCAAATATTGTTTTCTAGACGGTCTGTATGGGGAAGTGGCTGCCTCCTTGTTGGTTGTTCGCACTCCACCCACCTTCACAGGTTTTGAAATCAATGCAGTGTATCTTGTAGCTGGAGCCTTCACTCCCTGAAGTGTGGAGGTCTGAACAGGCCCTAAAGAGAGGTAATGTTAATGAATGTTCCCACTTGTGTTTGAGGTCTCCTTGCTGATTGGGAGGTGGGCTTAAGCAATTATGATCAAAAATGTACACTAAGAACCTCAAAAAGTTCTCATGTATCCTAAGTAGCAGAAATGCTTTTTCAAAAATGCCTATGTGCCTTTTGATAGTTTTTTTTTAGTTAATAGTGTGCTGCTGATATTTTAATGTGTATGTAAAGTGCATTTTTTGTTTTAAGAGTAGGGACTTGGATTTTGGGAGTTTAGAAAGGAAAGTTTTGTACTAAATTTTCTTTTTATCTGTATCTCTCTCTTTTTGTATTATCCCCATGAGTTCCATGATTGACAATGCCGTCCATTTTGCTGTGCGAAATGTATGTACACTGCTCATTTAGAAGCCTGGATCCTGGATCTAATTGAGCAAGTGGCAACACTGAGATCCATTGGCAACTTGGAAGTGAGTTTGCCGCTCACTGAGTAAGCACTCATAAGAGTAGATGCTGGGGAGGATGGCAGCATGGAGAAGTAGGGACATGAGGAAGCTATCTTGGTAACAGAAAGAAAGGTAGAGGGAAAAGTGTGAGAGAGTCTTGTCTTGATCTGGCATACCCCAACAAATTTGCAAGAATGATGGATGTCAGTTCAGAAATAGCATTGCTGCAGCAAGTCTCTACCCCTGTCTGCTCCAGTAAGATGGGGAATAGGAGTGCAGAGCAGGCTAGACAGGGGCTTGTAGTGGGGGGACTCCATTATTAAGGGAACAGACAGGGCAATCTGTCATCAAGACCAGGATCGTCGAACAGTATGTTGTTTACCTGGGGCCCAAGTTCGACATATCTCAGATCGAATTCACAGATTACTGGTTGGGGCTAGTGAGAATCCAGCTGTCATGGTCCACATTGGCACCAAGACAAAAAAAAGAGGTAGTGCAGTGCCCTTTAAAAAACATTTCAGGGATTTAGGCCAAAAACCCCAAAGGAAAGGCCCTTCAAGGTAGTTTTTTCAGAAATACTACCTTAACCACGGGCCACACCAAGAGGAAGCGGAAAGTTTAAGGGAGGTGAATAAGTCCCACCCAAAGTTGGGTTGTAGGAAATTTTTGGGGTTTTTTCTTGGAAACTGGGCTGATTTTCTTTCTTGGTTACGACTCTATGCTAGAGCGGTTTCCCACCAAGGGGAAGGTGCACCCCTGTACCGGGGGGACAAAATGGCCAGGAAAAAGGAGGAATATCTAAACTATGGACTGAAGGGGGGGGAAATAACAACAAAAAAAAAGTGTGCAAATAGGGGAAGATAAAAAACTGGGAAATTTTGATAAAAAAATTCAGGAGGTAAAAGAAGGAGGGGGGCACTAAAAAGTTTAAAAAAGGACAAGGTTAAAAGATTGAAAAAAAAAAAACCCCAAAAAATTGCATGCTAAACCTTTCCCAAAGGAGTCTCAAAAACAATACCATGTATTAGAATTACTTATTGCTTTAAAAAAAATTTTAAATATGGGGATAATTTCAGACTTGGCGGGATGAGAGCTACGACTGGGGGGGGTTTCAATTTAACGGGGTTTTTAATTTAGGAGAATCACAAAAACTGGAAGGGGGGGGGGGTGAAATTCCTGAACCAACATTGGGGGGAAGATAAAAAATAATGGGAAAAAACAATAATAAAATTTTCTATAGGGTTTTTTAAATTTTGGGGCCTCCAAATTTTTTAACAAAACCCCGGGAAGATGAAATTCTGCAAACAAAAAAATGAAAAAACCCAAATTTAACCCTAAAAAGGGTTTGTTTAAATTTTTGGGCAATTTTAAACAACTCAGACAAAAATTTGGGGGAAACGTAACCTGTGGCTTACAAAAGTAAACAGGTTTTTTTTTCAAAAAACTAAAGAAAAATTCCCTTTTTCCCTTTTTGGTGCAGGAACCGACTTGCCTTCGAACTTAATTTTTCACAAATAGCCCTGACAGGGGAGCAAAGGGTTCAATTTTAAAGGGGCATGTAAAAAATTTATTTCCACAAAAATAATAATTTGTATTTATCATTAAATAGAGTACATTGTCTAGGAGCCCCCAAAAAAACACGGGAATTTCGGGAAGGAAAATTTTTAAAACTGCTTAAGGGGTTTTTAAAACCACATTGACGGACAAAGGCCCCTTCCAAAAATAACAAACCAAACCCGATAATGAAGCATCCACCCGTGAGAGGTAAGTCCTTATGGAAATAAAATAAAATTAATTTAGAAAAAGGAAAAAAACAAATTTTGGTCAACAAAGAAATAAAGGAGGGAATAAAAAGAAAAAAAAAATTGTCCAAGCTACTTAAACAGGGAAGGGAAAAGAGAAGGCAACTAAAAAAATTTAAATATGTAAAATAATGAAAAAAGACCCAGTGATGACGATTTTTGTTTTACTATCGCATCGTTTCGATAGTCGAAAAACGGGAGTTATCTTAAAATGATTTTCGTAGTCATAACCGGGTTTTTTCGCCCGGGTGACCATTAAAGTCCTTTTGGGGGGGGGAACAACACCTTTTATTATTAAAACCCAAAACGGGGTGGGGAAACTGGAAATTTAAAAATTTCCCCAACAGTCAAATGAAAAAATGCTACTTTTTAGGGAAAAAACACTTTAGGGTTTTAAAAACCACAGAAAAAAAAAACACACACCATTCACTACCCCGTCTTGTACCACGTACCACAAATAAAAAGGGGCCCCGAAGGCAAAAAAGATTTTTAACCTCATTTTTTCTTGGGAAAGGGCATTGAATATCCCTGTCCCCGGAACGGGAGCCTGACCCCAAAACCGCTGACCCCTATTCCCCCGTAGTATTGAGCCATTGGGACAGTTTGGCGGTGTCAGGCTCCTGTGCTGAGCAAAATATTCTCTTTAGTAAAGAGCTATGGTTTTAAAAGTTTGGCGGTGTCCCGGCTTCTGTTTCTGAAACACTATTCCCCTGTAGTTTTGACTATGTTACAGTTTTGGGGGTGCAGGTCCTGTGCTGACACATTTCCCTTATTATAGGCTATTGTACAGTTTTGGGGGGTGTCAGGGTTTCCCGTGCTGAGCAAATATTCTCTGCCGTATAGAACAAGTGCGGGTTTTTGGGGGTGTCAGGTTCCTGTGCTTACACTTTTTCAGCAGTATAGAGCAAAGTGTAAAGGTTTTGGGGGTTTTCAGTTCCTGTGGGTGAGCACTATTCTCCCGTAGTATAACTATTTGGGTACAGTTTGGCGGGGTCGGTTCCTGTGCTTAAACACTATTCCTGTAGTATAAGCATGGTTAAAAGGTTTTTGGGGGTGGTCCCGCCTCCTGTGCTGACAAAATTTTCCCGCAGTAAAAGCTATGTTTACAGTTTTGGCGGTGTCCCGGCTCCTGGCGAAACACTAATTTTCCCGTTATAAAGAGCTTTTGGAAAAATTTTGGGGGGTATCAGCTCCTGTGCTGAGCACTATTCTCTGCATAAGAAACTATTGGTTTTACAGTTTGGCGTGTCCCGGCCCCCTGTGCTGAGCACTATTCCTGTAGAAAAGAGGGTATGTTTACGGTTTGGCGGTGTCAGGTTCCCTTTTTTGAGCACTATTCTCTGTAGTATAGAGCTATGTTTGGGACAGTTTGGGGGTGTCAGTTCCTGTGCTGACCCCTTTTTCATGTAGGGATAAGCTAAGTTTTACCCGGTTTTTTGGCGGGGTTCACGTTCCTGTGCTGGAGCACTATTTTTTCTGTAGTTTTAGACTATGTGTACATTTTTGGGGGTGTCAGGCCTTCCCCGTGCTGGGGGCAATATTCTCCCGCATTTTAGAAACTATGGTACAGTTTGGGGGGTGTCAGGCTTCTGTGCTGACACTATTCCTGGGAGTATAATGCTATGTGGGACAGTTTTGGCGGTTTCAGGGCTTCCCTTGGCCCTTTAGCCCTAAATTTTCTGTATATAAAACTATGTGTTACAGTTTGGGGGGTCGGTTTATTTTTCCCGTGCTGAAACATATTTCTCTTTTAGTAAAAGGGGTATTTTACAGGGTTTGGGGGGGTGTCAGGCTCCTGTCCTTTTGCACTAAATTCCCCTGTATTTTAGAAACTTTGTTTTACAAATTTTTTGGGGGTGTCATGTTCCGTGCTGACAAATTTTAAAAAGGACCCCAAATTAAAAAATGGGCCCAAAAAGGGGGCTTTCCCAAACCCCCAAATTTTGTTTTCACTGGACATAGACAAAAAATCTGTTTTGGGGAAACCCCAGTAAAACCCGGGCCGGAGTTACCCGTGGGTGGCCCTTGGGGAAACCCAGGGGAGGCGGCCCCTCATCTATTAAAACCCCAGGTTTTTAAAAGCCCTGATGAAAGCAGCAAAGAAAACCCGAAAGTGCCCGAAACAGAGTGTGGGAAACGGGGAAATTTTGGGGAAAATCCAGCCTTTCCCCAGTAAACCCTTTTAAGACATGGGGTAGCGCTTTGCCCCCCCCCGTTTTGATGCGGACCAATTGAAAACTTCACCCTTTTTAAAATTTCTGGGGTTTCGCTCCTTTTTTTACACCCCTTTTGGCCCCCTTTTTCTTGGGATTCTTTTTCTCAATTTTTAAATTTAACGTTCTGGAGGAAATTTGGGCTCTGTTCTTTGTTCTCTGTCCGTGCTCCATCCCCCAGTCCCTGAAAAACCCCACATCCCGGGTCCCAACTTCCTGTACCTCCCCTTTTTTTTTTTTTTTTTTTTTTTTTTTTTTTTTTTTTTAAAAATTCAGAGTAATTTTTTTTAAAAGCTAATTTTGTACATTTCAAGTTTTTTTTGAGTTTAAGTTTTAGAAAAAAACAATTTTTTTTAAAAAGGATGGAATTACACCATGTCTTTGGGTTTTTCTTTTTTTTAAAAAGTAAAAAAAGGGTTTTTGTCTCAATACAGGGATTGATAGCTTTTAAAGATCTTTCAAAAAAAAAAGTTTCCTTTTGGGAAAATGTGTCCTTAAACCGTGACCCAAAACCCATTCCGTTTCTGACCGCAACCCTCCCCTTGAAACCAAATCTTTTACAATTGGGAAAACAAAAGCTGTTTTTTAAAAAAAAATTTTTTAAAATTTGGCACCTGTAGTAAAAACTGGCTGTCCCCAGCCAAAAAAGCCCCCAAAAATTCAAACAAACCCATGGGGCCCACTTTTTGACAATTGTGAAGAACAAATGTCCTATTTGAAAAACAACATTTTTTTTATATAGGACCTTAGTTTTTGCTTGGGATTTTAAAAAAGCATTTAAACCCAAAAAAAAAATAAAAATGTCTTCCACCCCCCCTTTAAAAAATTGTGGAAAGGGGGGAAATGCCACTTAAAAGCCACATTTCTGTTCCCAAAGGACCACGATTAAATTTCTGTATTTTCACAGCACCAGGGCCACAAAAAAAATTTTAAAAAAAAGGGCCCTTTTCCCACCGTTAAAAAATTTTTGAAGGGGAGAAAAATTTTTAAATTAAAAAAGCCACATTTCTGTTTCCAAAAGGAAACCCCAAATTTTTGCTGTAAACTCAAAAAGCACCAAAGACCCCCAAAAAATTATAAAAAAGAAATTTTTCAGCCACTATTAAAAATTTGAGGGAACCCTGAAACCCCAAAAAAACCCTTGCAATGCGAAAAATTTTTAAAGATGAAGGAGTAAATGGAATATGGTTTTGTCACGGGAAAAATTGGGGTCTTTTTTCAGTCCCCACAGCAAAACCGCAAAAAGAACTGTTGGGGAAATTGGGGAAATAAAAATTGCAGGAAGAAAAGATCCAAATTTTAAAAAAAAGTTTTTCCAAGGGGGAACCATTTCCCCGTTTTTTGGGAAAGGAAAAATTTTAATAAAACCAGCAACCAATTTCCAAAGACCCCGGGCAAATTTTGGGGGCCACAAATCTTTAAGATCCAGCCTTTAACATCTTGAAAAAAAAAATTCCAAAAAAAAGAAACCCCATTAACTGTTTGGAAAGCCGGATGCGTTTTTTTCTGTAATGGGCTCCCCCCGGCTTTTGCTGGAAAAGGGCCGCTCAATATGACGCCCGGGGTGCCCGGGCAGGGCAAAACCCTATGGTGGGGGCCCAGCCAGCTCGGGGCCCTTTTTCCATTTTGGATACCCAAATTTTTAAATTTGGGGCCGGAACACATAACAAAAAAAATCGGTGTTAGACCAAATAGTCCCCTGCACCAAAATCCTTAAAACCGGTCTCCCGGGTGTTTTGTATGTGTGGCCCTGCAAAAGCATTTCGTTGTGAGGTGGTAAAAAAGAATGCCCCGAGGCCAAAACCCCTTATGGCCCCCTGCCACCTTTATCTGGGTGCTTTTCTGCTGCTGGGGGCTACGGCCCACTTTTTGGCCCCTCAACCGCTGGGCCTTTGCTTTCGTTTGTTTCCCCCCCCGTGACAATTTTAAGAAAAGTGAAGGGAAAACGCAACAGAAAGTCTCCGTTGATCCCAAATCAACAAGGGCTCCATTTCCTGCATTTTTCCTCTTTTGGGTTTGGGGGGGAAGGAAAAGTGCTGAGTTTTTTGTTTTGTACCGGGGATCCAGGAGGGTGGGCCCCCACCAGGAAAATTTGGGGTTTTTAATTTTATGCCTTAAAAGCAGGATCATGTTGGAGAAATGGGAAAACAAACCAAGCACCATTGAGAGATGGAGCCTTGATTTCCCAAGCCTCTGGGGCAAGGGGCCCCCTAAACAAAGTCCAAACTTCCTCACTTTCCCCCTCCTCCCAAATTTTAGCCGGGAAAAACCCTTTCCAAGGCAGGGAAGACAGTAACCCTCCGGGTTTTCCCCAGGAATAACCCCCTTTTCCCCCCTCCTCCTCCGCTTCCCCGCACAGCTTCAACAAGCCCTGACCCTTTTCCCCCAGATGAAGCACCCTGAGAGCTGGAGGTGCCACCGAGCCTAGCCCTGGAACCCCCCAGCCCCTGTTTTAAAAAAATTTTTGAAACTGTTGGACTTTTGGATTCGACGGGAGAAAAAACTCTGTGTCCGCATCGTTCCATCTCCTCCCCCCGTTGGGGGCAGGAAACCCGATTTTTTCAGGGGTGTCCCAAAAGATCGTTTTCCCCGAACTAAGGAAAACCACAATGGCCCGCAAAAAGGGGGATCTCCGCACTGACCAATTTTTGGTGGGGTTTTTCAAAACTGGGAAG
Source organism: Phyllomedusa bahiana (assembly GCA_025379985.1). Classification (NCBI taxonomy): domain Eukaryota; kingdom Metazoa; phylum Chordata; class Amphibia; order Anura; family Hylidae; genus Phyllomedusa; species Phyllomedusa bahiana. The sequence continues at coordinate 740 of JAODAL010024012.1, read as the reverse complement.
GAAAGGGTGCAGAGCTCTTTTCACCCTTGGGCCTTTCCCCACTCGGTGGGCCAAAACCCCCCAGGTCCGCAAACCGCTGCTTGTTCCCTGCCAAAAGTGTCCCCTTCGTACCCGCGTAAAGGGTAAATTTCCTCCTTTTGCCATAAACCCCTGGAAACATGTGGGGGTGGAAAATTTCCCCGTTTTTGGCCCAAAAATCAACAATGAGAAAGGTTTAAAATTTAGGGGCCCAGTTGACCGCTGCCCAAAAAAAAGCCAGGCGGGACGAAGCAGGGGGCCAAAGGCGGAAATTGGGGAACCCCAAAACCCCGAGCCTTTTTTTCAGAGGCCCGTCCAGGGCCCGGGTTTGAAATTTAGAAATTTTTGGACCGACCAAGGGGTTCCCCAAAGACATTTTCCCCCAAACCCACACCCCCCCACTCTTTCTTCCAAAAAAAACTCCTTTTTAAAATTTTGCCCCTCCTTTTGAAAACCCCTCCCAGTGGACCAAGGGGCCACTCCCCAAAGATGGGGCAAAACACTGGGAAACCCCAATTTTTCACCCGCCCTGGGGCCCCCCCCCTATCCTACTTCCCCTAACTCTCCCAAACACCCCAAAATCCGGGCCAAAAACCTGCTTTACCTTCACCACTATCTCCCCCCCAAACCGCTTCCTCCCCGTTTTTCCCTATCCAAATAAAACCCCGCAGGAATCTACAAAACCCAAACCCAAAAAATCTCCTGAACCCCCTTTCACCTCT